>PVJC01027577.1:0-23183 GCA_004026665.1 Murina feae
CAGCAGGGGGTCAGTGGCCTGCTTGGAGGGCTTCCCAGGCCCCTTGCAGGGCACCAGGAAGTGGGAAAGCAAGGTGGTGGGATGGGGAGCGGTAAAGAGGCGGTGGAGGGGGGGGGGGTGGGCCTCGGCCTGCTTGGTGGCTGCCCAGGCCCTTTGCGGGGCACTGGGGAGTGGGAAAGCAAGGCTGCAGGGGCCGGGGTCCTGCTTGGCAGCTCCCCAGTCCCCTTGGCGGCACTGCAAAGTGGGAAAGGTAGGCAGCAGGGGACTGGTGAGTGGGAAAGAGTTGGCGGCCTGCTTGGTGGCTTCCCAGGTCCCTTCCGGGGATCAGGGAGCAGGAAAAGGCTGTCCTGACCACAAGGCGGGGTTTTCCCTGCTTTCTGGTGGCTGGAGGAAGATGGGCAGTAGGCAAGCTTGGGAGGCAGGCAGCACCCAGCCCTGGTCACAGCTCAAAAAAGAGAACAACATTGCAGGGGAGGGCAAGAGTCTGAGAGATCAACATAGAGGGGATGCCTGCTCCAAGCCTGGGGCAGGCCCCCGGCAGGTAGACACACACAGGAGGAC
Source organism: Murina feae (assembly GCA_004026665.1). NCBI lineage: Eukaryota > Metazoa > Chordata > Mammalia > Chiroptera > Vespertilionidae > Murina > Murina feae. The sequence continues at coordinate 562 of PVJC01027577.1, forward strand.
TGCTCTGAGCCTCAGATGCGGCTGGGGGCAGGTCCCCAGTGGCGACACACACACACACACACAAAAGGCGCCTGGCATACTGGGGCCATCATAGGACATCCACTGAGGGGTCCCAGACTGTGAGAGGGCACAGGCGGGGCTGAGGGACTCCCTCTACCTCGAGTGCACAAATTTTTGTGCACCGGCCCCCTAGTATCTGTCATATTTGAATAATGAGAGTTTTACTTCTTCCTTTCCAATTTAGATGCCTTTTATTTTTTCTTCTTGTCTGATTGCTATGACTAGGACTTGAATAAAAGTGGTAAAAGCAGACATACCTGCCTTGTTCTGTTCTTAGGGGAAAGGATTTTAGTTTTTGCCCATTGAGTATAATGTTGGCTGTAGGTTTGTCATATATGGCTTTTATTATGTTGAGGTATGATTCCTCTGTTCCCACTTTGCTGAGAGATTTTTTATCAAAAAAGGGTGTTAGATTTTGTCAAATGCTTTTTCTGTGTTTACTGATATGATCATATGATGTTTGTCTTTAAATTTGTTTATGTGATGTATCATGTCTATTGATTTGCAAATATTATACCAGCTTTGCATCCCTGGAATAAATCCCAGTTGGTCATGGTATGATCTTTTTAATGTATTTCTGGATTCTATTTGCTAATATTTTGTTGAGGATTTTAGCCTCTATGTTCATCAGGGATATTGACCTGTAATTCTCTTTCTTTGTAGGGTCTTTATCTGGATTTGGAATTAGAATAATGCTGGCATCTTAAAAAGAGCTTGAAAGTGTTCCTTTTTCTTGGAATAGTTTGAGGAGGAGAGGTGTTAGTTATTCTTTGAGTGTTTGGTAAAAGGCCCCTGGAAAGCCATCCAGATCAGGCCTTTTGTTTGCTGGGAGTTTTTTGTTTGTTAGTTTGTTTTCCTGGGAGTTTCTGATTACTGCTTCAATTTCCTCAGTTGTTATGGCCTAGTCAGGTTTTCTGATTCTTCCTGACTCAGTTTTGGGAGATTATATTTTTCTAGGAATTTGTCCATTTCATCCATATTGTATAGCTTGTTGACATAGTTGTTCATAGTATTTTCTTACAATCCTTCGTATTTCTGTGGTGTCAGTTGTTATTTCAAAATCTCATTGGTTACACTGAAGATGATGTTCTCAAACTCAGTGTATTGTTTGGCCAAGTAAAGCATGTTGGCAGTATGGTTAATGGGCTGGGCACAGTCATGGTTCCCCAAAGCGGCAGGTCCACGTCCTAATTCTTGGCATTTCAGAATTTGACCTGGAAAAAGGGACTCCACCGACGGGATTAGTTTAAGAGTCTTGAGGTGGAAGACTGTCCCAGATGATTAGGGCGGGCCCAGTGCAATCCAGGATCCTTGCAGGTAAAAGGGGAGGCGGGAGCCTCAGGACCTGGGGGTGCCATGACAGAGCAGGGGTGGCAGTCTGAGACCCCTGCCTTTGCAGGAGGCGGGAACCAGGAGCCAAGCCATGTGGGTAGCTCAGAGAAGCTGGCACAGATGCACAGGTGGCTTCTTCCAGAGCCTTGAGAAGGGGCATAGCCCCGAGGTACCTGCACTCTTAACCGGTTAGAGTCGTGTGGACTCCTGAAATCTGCACTTAAGGTAGTAATTGTAATGTTCTCAGCCACCAGAGATGATGTATTACAGCAGCAACAGGAAACAAACACAGGAAGTATTTAAATGTGATCGGTGTTGTGGTTAATTTTGAGTACCTTGGAGCAGCCTGGTCTCCTCTCTGGGCTGGGCTTCCTCCCACTCGGCAGCCAGCTCTCTGCAGGGGAGTCATTTCCCAGCCACTCGCCCCTTTGCTGGGTGTGACATAAAGGTGTGGACCATTCTCATAATTACGTTTTCATTCATGAAAGAAAACCAGTATTTCAACACAGGAACCCCATTATATTGGAATAACAGTTATCAAATATTTTAAAAATTGTGTTAAAATGATTCCTTAGTAATACATTAAAAATGATTTTGTGGCAGGCCTGGTAACCACTGTCACCTTGCAGTCATAATGTACATAAATGGCATCTCAGCAGACCTGCAGACACTGAGTGTGTGATGGAGATGTCCACGGCGGCTCCTGGTGCCCATCGCAGGCGCTGCGGGTTCTGTCGCGTGTTGTTGCCTGTGTTCATCAGGATATGCCGGGTTTCAGCTCCAGGTTAGTGGAATGAAGAGGTAACTTTTTCCGCATCCAAGTTCCACTCACCTCTCCCTACCCCCCAGTCCCCACCACTCAGATCTGACTGTGGACCCTTTGGGGCCCCAGGACCTCATGCCTGACTCCCTGGGAGGGACATTGTGAAAAGATCATAGGGAAATATGGCGACACCTTAAGACTTTAATACTTATCCCGGGAGTCAGTATACGTGCTCTGTCAGTCCTCAGGTGGACTGTGGACAAGGAACTGACTGCTTGGCATCCTCTGGGAGGGGCTAAAGCCATTCTTGTAAACCCACTGAGCTGATTTGGGCCTCCTGGTTTTTGACATTAGTTGCAAAGATAACTGACCAGGAGAGAGAAGGTAGCAAATAAACAGTCTTAGGCTAGGGTAGAGTGGTAAGTGTGAAATTAATTCCATGTAAGCAAAGCATTAAAACACAGTGAAAGGAATAAGTAGTATTATGAGAATTCCAGTGAAGTTGCTTTTTGGAGATAATTTTGGATAAATAACAGTAGTCAGGGAAGTTTTCTTGCCTCAGAGTAAGAAGGTGCGGTAAATTGGCTGACCTTTGTCACTGAGCAGTATAGATAGCGGAGTTTCAATCAGGATCCATAGACTGCAGCTTGATAGCATATCAAGGCTATTTGGTATTAGGCTTAAATCTGACACATTGCCTTGCACGTAGTAGGTGTACAAATGCTTGTTAAATTAGTTTGAGTCTAACATTTTGCATCCTATTCATTTTGTGGATTACATTTTTTTTAAAAGTCAATATTTGTTTTCACTGGATACTTTAGAAACACAGCTAAGGCAGCCACAAGTAAACATGTAGCTTTCAAAGCTGCCCTCACCTGCCATATACATAGAGTGAGCATCATACATGCTTCTTTTTTAACATGAGGCTCAATAGGATTGCAAATTACCAGCAGAGCTGTCTATAGGCAGCTTCCCCAGCAGATTTGCTAGAAGGGACTTGCAAATATCTTTGTAATGATGGGTCTGACAGATGTGTCTTTAAATAGAAGACAGAGAGCTGTTAGGTCTTTACATGGCTTTAACATGTCAATAGTTTTTCACTTTTCTTTAGATAAAAAATTATATTTGGGTAAAAAACTCATTCATGAAGTGTAGTTGGGAGTGTGACCCAGGGGTGGATAAAGCCCTCACGTGGTTCATAATGCCCACCACCCCGGACTGCTCACCCTGGAAAAGAAATTAAGTGGATTGTCCCCATGGCCCATAAATCTACAACTGTCAGTCTTATAGTGGCCTTGACGCTGTGTTTATTTCCTCAGTAACAGTTTTCATAACTCTGACTTTGCACCTGAATTAACAGCATGGTATTTTGCCAGTGGTTCAACAGTTACTGATTTTTGGCACATTCTTCACCATCAGTGAATGTATGAATGACATTATTACTGAACTTAAAATATATTTCAATTTTTAAGTATTGGCTGTTAAAGCAAGAGCGCAGGTGTGAGTAAAACTATTGGCTCCCTCATGCTCATGAAGCCTGTGGGTTCCGAACACCAGCTCGGGGCCCCTTCACATGGTGGCGCAGTTGTAATGCCCGGGGCTCACTGGTTGTGAGGTCAAGTTCCTCACATTTTGTTTAATTATGGAGGGTTTACATGGTCTCTACTTTTTTTACATGAAGTGGAACTTCAATAATATTTCATATCTCATTATTTCAAATTTGTATATTTCAAAACTACAAAAAAGCAACCAAAGGATATTGGTGACAAATGATATTTCTAGACAAATAGCTATAAGCTGCATATTTTTATAGTGAACCTTAAATTCATGTCCAAATTACTCTGCTGCCCTGGGATTTCACTGCAGTGGTGAACGGAATTTGGAACTGGCAGTTCAAACAACATAACTGATTTTGGTTCATACTGACCCAAAGTGCTCTGTTTCCAGGGTTTTAATTTGTTCTTTAAAATGTTCAAATCCACGGCGACTATCTTATTAGAGTAAAATACCCATAACTGGCTTGTTCCTGTGTTCTCATGGGCGAGGGCATCCTGGAAAGTGATCATAACTAGCCAGACTGATCCAGTTATTGCAGATTTGAATAGGATTTGAAAATATTTGCCGCCCTTCCCTGCTGCCTCGCTGCCGTCATGCTGGGTTACACAGTTTGCTTTGGCCTGAGTGGAATCAACACGTGCCTCTTGAGCAAAAGCTTCAGGTTAGTGGCGGTTATTGTGTTCTCTGTTCCTCTGTCACGATGAGGATCAATGCTGAGATAAAGGCCAGCCCCTCAGTGTGTCCTGGAATGCAAGTGACCCGAGCCCTAAGCACTGTCCATGTTCAGTGGGCATTTGGCCTTGGGAGAGGGAAAGCCTTGATGTAAGCCGCTCCCACCTGGGCTGTGTGCTTCCTCCTGTGGAATGTTCCAGTTCTGACTGCAGAGTCACACTTAGTTGCTCCCTCTAGGTGTTTAGAGGAAGAAATGATCGCTTGGGCTTGTGCATATGGGATTGGAACTGTACCACATGTGAACAGGTAGAGTTTGGAAATAGAGATGAGAAAGGTCCTTGCCACAGGGAAACCAGAGAGGTCAGTGGTGTGAGGATGCGACTGGGACTGCTCATGATCTGTTTAGGGGAAAAAAGTAGATTTGGGGTGGCTCACCCAGAGAGCTTGAGTAAGCAATACATTATTCTGGGGAGGTTGGTCTGTATTGTGAGCACTTGAAGGCGACTGGGACTTCGCAAGGCTTCTGAGTGGGAGGAAGCCATCAGTACCTTTGCATTTTAGGGCAGTTGCTGTAGCAGCAGGATGGATGGAGGGGCTTCAGAACAATGGGGGCTTCTTGTAGGGGCTTGCTTGTGGGTGTGGGCAGTTCTCTGCTCTGCTCCCTGCACTGAAGCTCCTTCTCCACTGTGATGGTTCCCAAACCTCTTCCTTTCCTCCCCCAGACCCATCAGACTCAACTCCCTTTTTCCTAATAAATACTTGACTGTACTTCTAAACTGTTCTAAGTCAAATTCACAGATAATATAATATCCTTATACCCATAATTAAAAACCCTCCGATGTGATGCCATGCCCTATTATAAGGCAGAAACGAAAAGGCAATACTAAAGTGCTCTGTGGTTCAGTGTGACACTCAGGCAGGGCAGTGCTAGGGACACAAGGACTTCACCAGATGACCTGCAAGTCGGTGCAGAAGAGAACGAGGCTCAGACCTGCAGCCCAGATGGACTTCTGACACCTCCTTCCCCACCCAAGTGTCTTGCCTGGGACACATACATGGCAGAGCAGTCACCCACTAACCCCCAGATCGTGGCCTCTGTCATACCCCTGGAGTGCAGGACAGTCACATCTTTGTGACTAAATCAACTTTGCCCAGGACAGAGTTATGGGCAGGAATGTTGCACTCTCATCATTTCACCTATGAAGTCAGCCTCTCCTCCCCCCTTTTGGAAGAGTGACTGAGAAGGAAGCATTTTCAAACCAGTCTGTAGAAGCACAGGGAGAGGAAGGCTGTCCTCTGATTCTCCATCTCTGCGTTTCTAGTCATCCAGCACAGGACATAATGGGCATGGCCAACAGACAGGTGGAGCTCACACATATGTATTGATTGAAGCCTGTTAAGTACAAAATATGATGACAGGCTGCAGTAGATATAAAATAAGCTACCTTTGCAATTCACAATGAGGGGGATTGTCAATAAAGATATTTTTATGTTGCTAAAGATCTTTATTATGTTATCCTTTTACATGGACCTATTTCAGGTATGAAAATAGGTACCACGGAACCAGGAGGAAAGGTCACAGGACCTAGAGAATTGTGGAAAGTTAGGTTTCAGCAAACCTTCGCCTCAGAGTTCCCACCTGCATTGCACAGCTCTTCACCTTAACAGGAAGCTTGGTTTTTGACAGCAAGTTTTCAAAGAAGAAAGCACCTGAAATTCTCCTGCAAGTTCTCTGTTGTGAATGTAGTCATTGAATGGAAAGAAAGGCTAGGTCCTGGCCACGTGCTCCGTGTGTTACTACTGTGCAGAAGCTGGGTGATGTCCTACTGTGCTCAGCGCTCTCCCTGTGGGAAGAGGGTTCCCACTCCTCTGTGTGAGTCAGCAGGTTTTCCCTCTGGACTGGACTGGTCAGGACTTGTGTTTTGGCTGCTCTTCAATACAGAACTTACATATTTACGATAGCTCCAACCATCTGCTGCTCCACTGCTATCAGAACGAACAATTTTCAATTCAAACGAAGCTCATCACACCAAAGAATGTTCACAGTCTTTATCTTCCAGTGCACTAGATTTTATAGTTGTAAACTCACACGTAGTTATTACTTGCTTAAAAAAAATTATTCTTACACACACTCACACACATACACACACATGACAAAAAACCCGTGTGCTGCCTTTTACCTCTGGGCCAATGCACAGGGCTCTAAAGATGACAGAGATTCATTTTGACCTTCTGATTTAGCATGTAAATTAGGATACTTGAAGCAGAGGGCTCCATATTTTTTCCAGTTCATGTGTAATGCCAACAGATTGCTATGAATCAAAATGGGACACTTAGAAGCAGATAGCATTTATAAAATGTTAATTAGAGAAGGCAAAACTGCACATCAAAGTTAGCTAACTGGTGATATCAATTAGCATAGTTTTCACTATTGTTTAATACCGCCATTACCATTTTGTGCCAGGGTAAATGTGATGTCACCTCCATCCTGTTATCCTGAAGAACTTTGTGGACGTTGGCATGTATCAATCTTCCCTCATGCATTTCCCTGAAGATCCCAGTGCTGCTTGGCACCTGCCTGTACACGGCAGGTTGGGGCTCTGGCATGCAGCTGCAGTCAGGTGCCACTTAGTAGTGGGGATGCATCTGAGCAGTGTGTTGCTAGGTGGTTCTGTCATCGTGCGAACAGCACAGAGGGCACTTACACAAGCCTAGGTGATCTAGCCTGTTGCTCCTAGGCTACCAGCCTGTCCCGCATGTTGCTGTACAAGACCACGCGAGATGAGTCAAGAGAAGATGATGCCATCTGGACCCAGTAAGCACGAGATGTGTGAGGCTGCCACCTGTGCAACACAGCACAGTTTCTAAAAGTAGAAAATAACAATAAAAGTATAGTAAACACATAAACCAGTAACACAGACATGTATTGTCATGATCAAGGATGATGTATATGCTGTATCCTTGTACGACTGGCAGAGCTGTAGGTGTGTTAACACCAGCATCACCACCAACCCGTGAGGAATGTGCTGTGCTATGGCGCTGGGCATTCTTCAGTTCCTTTATCATCTTATAGGACCACCGTCATACATGAGGTTTCTTGTTGACCAGAATGTTGTTATGAGGTGCATGACTGTGCATAGGATTTTTTGTAAATAATTTGAATGACTGGGGAATAGTTCAAACTATTGGGTTTAGCTAATAGCTCAAAAACAAATGGATTTATGAGATGGTTTTCTTAATTATGCTAATCAGAGGTTACAAAGTATGGCCCTTGTGCTAAGTCAGCATCTTTCCTTAGGGCCCATGAGTTAAGAATATTCTTTACATTTTTATTTTTTTTAATATATTTTATTAATTTTTTTTTATAGAGAGGAAGGGAGAGGGATAGAGAGTTAGAAACATTGATGAGAGAGAAACATCGATCAGCTGTCTCCTGCACACTCCCTACTAGGGATGTGCCCGCAACCAAGGTACATGCCCTTGACTGGAACCGAACCTGGGACCTTTCAGTCCCCAGGCTGACACCCTATCCACTGAGCTAAACTGGTTAGGGCTATTCTTTACATTTTTAAATGTCCACATTTTATCCCTGGCCGGGTAGCTCAGTTGGTTAGAGCATCATCCCGATGTGCAGGGGTTGCAGGGTCATCCTTGGTTGGGGCATATACAGAGGTCAACCAAGGATGAATGCATAGATGGGTGGAACAACAAGTCAATGTTTCTCCCTCTCCCTCTCTCTCTCCCTCTTCCTCTCCCTCTCCCTTTCAAGTCAATAAAATAAAATTTTAAAATTAAATGTTCTCATTTTTTGTTTTGTTAATCCTCACCTGAAGAATATTTTCCATTGCTTTTAGAGAGAGTGGAAGGAAGGGAGGGAGAGAGAGAGAGAGAGAAAGAGATCAGTGTGAGAGAGACACATTAATTGATTGCCTCATGCATGTGCCCTGACTGGGCTTGGGATCAAATCTGCAACCCAGGTATGTGTCCTTGACTGGGATTTGAACCTTCAATCCTTTGGTGCATGGGCAGATGCTCTAACCACTGAGGACAATGTTCACATTGTAAGTGATTTTTTTTTTTTTTATGACTTACCTTTTATTTTATTTTTATTTTTTTTTTATTTCATTGCTTAAAGTATTACAACAAGTGATAGATAAGTATTACAACAGATGATAGATAGATCTCCATTTTTTCCCTTGCCCTTCCCCCCCTTCCTCCCTAACCCCCAGTTTCCCGTGTCCACTGATTATGCTCCTATGGATGCATGCAAGTCCTTCAGTTGATCTCCCAACTCCCCCCCAATGATTTTTTTAAAAATATTTTTTATTGATTTTTTACAGAAGGGAAGGGAGAGGGATAGAGAGTTAGAAACATCAATGAGAGAGAAACATCAATCAGCTGCCCTTGCACACCTCCTACTGGGGATGTGCCCGCATCCAAGGTACATGCCTTTGACTGGAATCAAACCTGGGACCTTTCAGTCCGCAGGCCAATGCTATATCCACAGAGCCAAACCGGTTAGGGCTATAAGTAATTCTTTAAGCATGGATATAATAGCCTTGATTGTGCTGCTTGGCCCTCAATGCCTGCCATATTTACTGTTTGGTCTGTTAAGGGAAAGTTTACCACCCTCTGATCTAGATGATGGTGATAAGACTTTGCCTAACGGAATTGCCTGGATAGATAAGTGGATGCTAAAAATGTCTGCTGAGCCAAATTCACCATTCAGTTCACCACAGGTTGTGCTGTGAATGGAGAAGCTTCTCAATCCAGCTTCACATATATGCCTATGAAAAAGAGATATGAGTGGTTCCCAACCCGGACCTTATGTTCCCCTGGTGCACCCCCTCCCCACCCTATTACCTAACCCCCCCCCCGCCCCAAGGCTGCAGCAAAATGCACAGAGACTCCACATCTCATGCAGAGCTACAGGTGATGGTCAATCAAATCAGGCAAAGACAGAACACAACAGGGATACGTCAGCAAAACATTCATTCTTCCTACTATGCTGACCAGTGGAGTTTCACCTGGAAATCTGTGTGCCAATGACCCTGCAGCAGCAGGCCCTTGAATAATGTCCTGTCCTTCAGAATTGTTTGATATGGATGTGAGAGTGATCTGGCTGCCACAGCTGTCACCCCACTGATCTCTAGGGCTGGTCTGGCTTGCGAGGCAGGTGTCCCCTCCTCCCTCACCGACCCACCTGGGTCCCTCCCGAGGCTACATGCTCACCTTCCCCGAGAGAGGCGGCCTTTTCTTCAGCCCAGGGTATCCGGGCAGCTGTGCTCCCTGCTAGAACCTCCCAAGAAGCTCTCAAAATTGTTTATGATGTGGATGCGATGCACATCCACAGAACATAACTTGTTTATGTGATAAAACTGGTAACTGGTTTCATTATGCATCATTTCTCTTAAAGTCACAGAATCTACCAACAACGCTCCGTGAGGATTTACTGTACATGAGAACAGGATGGATTGAATATCCCGTCTCCATAAAAATAAAACGAATATTCCTGGAATGGCAAGTCACCTCTCCTGGAACTTAACCCAGAGCAGGTCTGGCTCTCAAATAAGGGCGTGGCCACGCTGGCTAATGGGGCCTTCACAGCAGGCAGCTGTGGCCATCAGACACTCAAAAGTCCTGTTCGCTTTGCACCGTGGAAGGGGTGACACCTGCTCTGGTCCCTCGAGGCTTGCCACACACCCATGGCCTTGGTGACAGAGCTGATATCCCATCGTTTTGATCTCATGCCTTTGCTTTCTCCGTAGTCTCACTCACAATCCCATGTCTCAGTGATGATTCTGACTCCTTTCTCCACATGCTTTGGCTAAATGCGTGGAACATGCACCTGGCAGAACAACTCGCCTTCCTTTCTTCCTTCACGCTCTGACGAACTCTCAAACCTACCTTAGTTCGATTCTTCAGAAGGAGCCTCTGCATTCTGGGGCCAGGCCCTGGAGAGCTGAGAAGCAAGTGTGGGCAAACCTGTCAGCTGACTGAATGAGAGGCAGAGCCCACACGCTCTGGGTCTGGGCACTTGCCCAGCCACCGGGTGGCTCATTTTTTTTCATATAAGCAGGAGGATCCACCCCATGTTTCCCTCTGTTTTGAAAAGTTTGATTCTATAAGTGATGCTAGGATAGTATCTATAAGAAAACTGGCTTTATACCACAAATTTAATTGTTTAAAACAACACTTGTCGACCAGTTTAGAGTTCTTGAGGCAAGAAGTTCTACAAAGAGGTGTCTGCACTGCTGGTTCCTTTAAGGGAAGATTCATTTCCCGACTTCGTTTCCCCTGCTTCCTTGGGCACTTGCCACTCTCAGACTCAGCATACTGCCTCCCTCATATAAGAACCCTTGCGATTACATTGAACCCATCAGAATAATCCAAATAATTGTTTTGTTTCCAGATCCTGAGTTTAAGCCCACGTGCCAAGTCCCTTTGCCAGGTGAGGCAACATATTCATAGGTTCTGAGAGTTCGGAGGTGGACATCTGGGGAGGTGCTGGGGGAAGAAGAGGTGGCTTATCCTGTCTGCCAAGCATTCCTAACATGTTTCTGTCCAAAAACCCTTGGAGGGTTCCCTGTGCCTAGGAACTATTTTCAAGATTTGTCTTCCTTTAAAAGAAAACAAACAAGGACTACAATAAAACAGACTATGTTCCCTTTTTACCCTGATTATCAGGAAGCTCAGTGACATGTTTAAATTTAATAACAGTAACCATGTTGATATTTAAATGTCCATTTTTTCTAACATTTTATTTTTAAATTACAGTTGACATACAATATTATATTAGTTTCAGGTGGGCAACATAGTAATTGGATATTTGCATAACTTACAAGGTGATCATCTCGATGAGTCTAATACTTACCTGGAACCCTATGTAGTTATTATAATATTATTGACTAAGTTCCCCATGCTGTACTTAACATGCCTGTCACTATTTTTATAATTGGCAACGGGCACATCTTAATCCCTTCCCTTTTTTCACCCATGCCCCCAATACCCCTCCCATTTGGCAACCATTAGAATGTTCTCTGTATCTATGGCTTTATTTGTTTTGTTTGTGTATTTTGTTTTGTTTTTTAGATTCCACCTATAAGAGAAATCATATGGTGTTTGTATTCCTCGGTGTGAGTTATTTCACTTAGCATAATATCCTCTAGGTCCATCCATATTGTCGAAAATGGCAAGATTTCATTCTTTTTAATGGTCACATAATACTCCATTATTTACTTGTACCACATCTATCCATTCATTTATCAATGGACACTTAGGTTGCTTTCATTTCTTGGCTATTGTAAATAATGCTGCAGTGAACATAGGGGTGTGTAAGGTTTTTTAAATTACCATTTTGGGTTTCATCAGATAAATGCCCAGAAGTAGAATTACTGGGTCCTTCTTTGTTGTTTGCTGATAGCCTTTGTTTTAAAGTCACTTTGCCCATTATAGGTATTGCTACCCATATTTTTTCATTTCCATTTTCAGGAAATAGTTTTTTCCATCCTTTTACTATCAGTCTGTGTCTTCCGATATTAGGTGTGTCTGTTGCAGACAGAATATGTGTGGATCTTGTTTTCTTATCAATTCAGCTGCCCTGTCTTTTTATTGGAGCATGTAATTAATTTAGATTTAAAGTAATTATTGATAGGTATTTAGTTACCACCATTTTATTATTCATATATTTTTTCTAAGTCTGGTACCCACCTGGCACTATGCATATTGTTGACTGTTTTTCCTATGCTGAACTTTACACTCATTGACTGTTTTGTAACTTACCAATTTGTACTTGGTCCCTTCACTTTTCTCACCCACTTCCCCATCCCCCTTTCCCTCTGGCAACCATCAGTTTGTTCTCTGTATCTATGAATTTATTTCTGTTTTAGTTGTTTATTTTTTTTGTTCTTCAGATTCCACATATAATTGGAATCATATGGTATTTGTATTTCTCTGTCTCGCTTATTCTTCTTAGCATAATACCCTCTAGGTCCATCTATGTTGTTGAAAACGGCAGTATGTCATCCTTTCTTACAGCTGAGTAGTATTCCCTTGTATATAGGTACCACATCTTCTTTATCCAGTCATCCATCAAGAGATACTTAAGTTGTTTCCATGTGTTGGCTATTGTATAAATTGCTGCAATGAACAAAGGGGTCCATATATCTTTACAAATACATATTTTCAAAATTTTAGGGTAGATACCAGAAGAGAAATTGCTGGGTCATATGGTAACTCTAGTCTGAACTTTTTGAGGAAACTCCATACTGTTTTCAAAAGTGGCTGTACCAGTTTACATCCCACCAGCAGTGAATGAGGGTTCCTTTTTCTCCACAACCTCTCCAACACTAGTTATTACTTGTCTTACTGATAATAGCCATTCTATAAGGTGTGCGGTGGAATCTCATTGTAGTTTTGATTTGCATTTCTCTAATAGCTAGTGAAGTTGAACATTCTATATAATAAAAGCCTAATATGCTAAGTGTCCAGTCATCCATTCAACAATCAAAGTGTAATATGCTAATGATATGCTAAGGCCACTCAACCGCTTGCTGTGACATGCAGGGGGATAGATACTCTGACTGGTAGGTTAGCTTGCTGCTGGGATCCAGCCAATCAGGACTGAGTGAGATGGGCCAGACATGCCCTGGGGCCCTCCTGTGGTCCCTCCCTGGCTGGCCAACCTCCTGTATCCCTCCTTGGCCCCAATCATGCACTGGTGGGGTCCCTTGGCCTGGCCTGCACCCTCTTGCAATCTGTAACCCCTTAGGTGATGTTAGAGAGCTGGTTTTGGCCTGATCCTGCAGGCCAGGCCCAGGGACCCCATTGGTGCTCAATTTCGTGCATCGGGCCTCTAGTCTTTTCATATATCTGTTGGCCATTTGTTATCTTCTTGGGAGAAGTGTCTGTTCAGGTCCTCTGCCCATTTTTTAATTGGATTGTTTGCTTTTTTTACTGTTGAGCTGTATGTGTTCTTTATATATTTTGGATATTAACCTCTGGTCAGAGGAATTGTTTGCAAATATCTTCTCCCATTTGGTTGGTTGCTTTCTTGTTTGGTTAATGGTTTCTTTTGATATGCAGAAGCTTTTTAGTTTGATATAGTCCCATTCATTTATTTTTGCATTTATTTCCTTTGCTTTTGGGGTCAAATTAATAAAATCATCTCTAAAACCAAGGGCCATACATAGGTTCAGACTATGTAATTTCTGCTATGTAATTTCATGTTTTAGGATTTATATGTGGGCCTCTGTTCCATTTTGAATTAATTTTTGTGTATGGTGACAAACTGCAGTCTAGTTTCATTATTTTGCATGTGGCTTTCCAATTTCCCAGTACTATTTATTGGAAAGGCTTTCTTTTCTCCATGGTATGTTTTTGGCTCCTTTGTTAAAAATTATTTGCCCATATGCATGTGGGTTTATTTATTTCAAGGGTCTCATTTCTGTTCAATTTGTCTCTCCCTGTGTGTTTTGTCAATATCATACTATTTTGGTTATTGTAACTTTGTAGTAAAACTTTAAGCCAGGTAGTGTGATGACCTGTGGTTTTGTTCTTTTTCCTCGGGGTTGACTTGCCTTTCTGAGTCTTTTGTAGTTCCATACAAATTTGATGATTTTTAAAATCTATATCTTTAAAAAATGCCATTGGGATTTTGATGGGGGAATAGATCAACTCCATGTATTACTTTGGGTAATATGACCATTTAAACTATGTTGATTTTTCCAATCCATGAACACAGAATATCTTTCCATTTCTTTGTGTGTTCTTCAGGTTCTTTTAAAAATGTCTTACAGTTTTCAATGTGTTGGTCCTTTACATCCTTTGTTAAGTTTATTTCTAAGTATTTTATTATTTTTGTAAGAATTGCAAAAGGAATTGCTTTTAATTTTTTTTCTGAAATAGGAATGCAATATATTTTTGTATACTGATTTTGTATCCTGCAACTTTATGGCATTTGTTCATTGTTTCTAGTTTTTTAGTGGAGGGTTTTGTATAAAAGAATCATGCCATTTGCAGTTTTACCTCTTTCTTTCCAATCTGGATGCCTTTTATCCATTTCTCTTGCTGATTGCTCTAGTTAGAACTTCCAATACTATCCTATCTAATAAAAGAGTAATATGCAAATTAACTGTCACTCTGGGACAAAGATGGAGGCGCCCATTGCGGTGGGGCAGGATGCTGGTGGTGTCACACTGGCAACATGAGCCAAGCAGGCATTACCTCAGCAACCCGTGAACAGGTCATACTTCCCTGGAGCAGGCAAGCACCACACAAGCAGGCAGCCCACAGCAGGGGCTGCTGGCTGCCATGGTGATTGGGAGCAGGAGAGTGAATGCCTGGGTGGCTGGTGGGCTGCTCGTGTGTTGGGGGGCCTGCTTCTGGCCGCCACAGTGATCTAAGCAGGAGAGGGACAGCCCGCATTGGGGGTCTACTTCCAATCACCGTGGTGATCAGGAGCAGGAGAGTGAACACTCAGGTGGCTGGCAGGCAGCCCCAGTTCGGGGACCTGCTTCTGACTGCCACAGTGATAGGGAGCAGGAAGTCCTGCGGGCTGCTGTGCATTCGGGGGCCTATTTCTGGTTGCCACAGTGATGGGAGCAGGACAGCGAGAAGGCAGGCGGCTGGCAGGCAGCCCCATTTTGGGGGCCTGCTCCTGGCTGCCACAGCCATCGGGAGCAGGAGAGAATGGGCAGGCGGCTCATGGGCAGTCCGTAGCAGGGCCTGCTCCTGGATCACTGGGATGATCCCTGAACAGGCAAACTTGGCCAGCAGGCAGCACCCAGCCCTGGCCACAGCTACAAAGAGAAAACAACATGCAGGCGAGGCCAGGAGCCTGAGAGATCAACGCAGAGGGGTGCCTGCTCCAAACCTCCATGGTGTGGCTCGGGGCAGGCCCCCAGCAGACACACACACACACACACACACACACATACACACACACACACACGGGGTGCCTGCTTCCAGCCTCCAATGCAGCTGGGACAGGCCCCCAGTGGGGACACACACACACACACACACACACACACACACGCTTGCCAGATTGTGGCCATCAGTAGGACATCCAACGAGGGGTCCCAGACTGTGAGAGGGGGCAGGCTGGGTTGAGGGACCTCCACCCTCCCTTGTGCATGAATTTTTGTGCACCAGGCATCTAGTCTTATAAAAGAGAAACATGCAAATTGAATGTACCTTCGCTACACCCACAAGCCATGCCCACCAGCCATGTCCACCAGCCAATCAGGAGTGAATATGTAAATAAGCCCAACCAAGATGGTGGCAGCCGTGGAGCTGGAGCAAACAGAAGGCTTGGGTTGCCCTGGCAATGGAGGAAGCCAAGCTTCCCGCCTGCCCTGGCCGGCTGTGGTCTCTGCTCAAGGCAACAAAGTTTCAATTATAGAAGATAAATAAACCCCAGATACCTACTTCCAGCCGCTGTAGACTCTGTTGAAGGAGGGTCTGGGATCCTGGGTTGCCAGGGGCTGTGGCCAGCCGGCAAACAGCCCTCAGCCCCTCACCCAGGCTGGCCAGGCACCCCAGTGGGGACCCCCACCCTGAATGGGGTGTGGCAAGCCTGCTAACAGCCATCAGCTCCTCACCCAGACTGACCAGGCACCCCAGTGGGGAACCCCACCCTGAAGGGAGTGTGGCCAGCCTGAAAACAGCCCTCAGCCCCTCACCCAGGCTGGCCACGCCTCCCCACGGGGACCCTCAACCCATAGGGGTGTGGCTGACCTGCAAACCACTACAGGACCCTCACCCAGGATGCCCCACACCCCATGGGAATCCATACGCTGATTCAGGACATCCTTCAGGGCAAACCAGCTGGCCCCCACCCATGCACCAGGCCTCTATATTAATAAAAGGGTAATATACTAATTAGACTTGGAGACCTTCCAGGAGACCTTCCAGATGTTCTTCTGTACAATGCCATGGTGGCAGGGCCAAGGTAGAGGCGGTTAGAGGCCAAGGGGGAAGGGCACTTGTGAGTGATCAGGCTTGTGGGGGGTGGGGCTGTTGGAGTTAAGCAGACCAGCAGGGGGGCCAGTTGGAGGTGATCAGAACAGCAGGCCCAGCAGTTTGAAGTGAGCAGGCGGGCAGTTGGAGGCAAGCAGGCCAGTGGGGAGGAAGGTGGGGGCGAGCAGGCCATCAGGACGGCATTTGGGGGTGATCAGGCTGGTGGGAGGGGGAATTTGGAAGCAAGCAGGCCAGCAGAAGGGGGCAGTTGGGGGTGAACAGGCCGGCTGGCAGAGTGGTTAGGGGCAGTGAGGCAAGCAGGCAGGCAGGTGAGTGGTTAGGAGCCAGCAATCTGGATTGCAAGAAGGATGTCCAACTGCCGGTTTAGGCCCGATCCCTGTAAACCAGCAGTAGGACATCCTTCGAGGAGTCCCAGATTGGAGAGGGTGCAGGCTGGGTTGAGGAACACCCCTCCCCCATGCACGAATTTCGTGCACCGGGCCACTAGTGTTGAATAACAGTGGTGAGGGGGCATCCTCATCTTGTTCCTGATCTTAGAGGAAAAGCTTTCTCCACTGAGGTGATATTAGCTGAGGGTGTGTCATATATAGTCTTTATTATGTTGAGGTACTTTCCTTCTATATCCTGTTATTGAGTGTTGTAATGATAAATGGATGTTGTATATTGTCAAATGCTTTTTCTGCATCTCTTGATATGATCACATGATTTTTGTCCTTTGTGTGTTAATGTGGTGTATCACATTGGTTGATTTGTGTATATGGAACCATCCTGTGCTCCTGAAATGAACCCCATTTGGTTGTGACATGTTTTATTTTAATGTTTTTGTGGTATTTGATCTGTTTGTATTTTTTTTAGGATTGTTACATCTATATTCATCAGAGATATTGGTATGTATTTTTCTTTTATTGTGTTACTAGAGGCCTGATGCACAAAATTCGTGCAAGAGTAGGCCTTCCTTTCCCTGGCTGCCAGCACTGGCTTCCCTCTGCCACCTGGGATCCAGGACCTGGCTTCCCTCTGGCCATGGGCAGGCACCTGGGACCCAGGCTTCCTTCCCAGCTCCTGCTTTGCCTGGAAGGTTGTCCAGTCTAATTAGGACATTATGCTTTTATTATTATAGATCCTTGCCAGTTTTGGGTATCAGGATAATGTTGGCCTCATAAAATGTATTAGGAAGTAGTGCCTCTTCTTCATATTTTGGGAAGAGTTTGAGAAGGATGGGTGTTAATCTTTTTTGAATGGTAGAATTTATTAGTGAAGCCATCTGGTCCTGGACTTTTACTTTTTGATGGTTGTTTCAGTTTCCTCACTATTGATCAGTGTATTCAGATTTTCTAATTTTCTTGATTCAATCTAGGAAGGTTGTATATTTTTAGGAACTTATCTATTTTTTTCTAGGTTATTATATTTGGTGACATGTTTTTCATAGTATTCTTGGTTTTCCTCTGGTATCTGTGGTAACTTCTCCTCTTTCATTTCTGATTTTATTTTAGCCTTTTCTCTGTTGCTGTTATTTAATTGAGGAAGAGGGTGTTTAAAAGTTGAATTCGTATATTTAACTTCAGTAAAATATAGCCATCTTTCATGCCATCTGGTTTATAAATTACTAGGGGCCCAGTGCACAAAAATTTGTGCATTCGGGGTGGAGGGAGTCCCTCAGCCTAGCCTGTGCCCTCTCACAGTCTGGGACCCCTCAGTGGATGTCCTATGATGGCCCCAGTCTGACAGACACATTTTGTGTGTGTGTGTGTGTGTGTGTGTGTGTGTGGCCACTGGGGACCTGCCCCCAGCTGCATCTGAGGCTCAGAGAAGTTCTCCTGTGTGTGTCTACCTGCTGGGGACCTGCCCCCAGGCACACCATCAAGGCTTGGAGCAGGCACCCCTCTATGTTGATCTCTCAGACTCTTGCCCTCCCCTGCATGTTGTTCTCTTTTTTGAGCTGTGGCCAGGGCTGGGTGCTGCCTGCCTCCTAAGCTTGCCTACTGCCCATCTTCCTCCAGCCACAAGAGAGCAGGGAAAACCCCGCCTTGTGGTCAGGCCAGCCTTTTCCTGCTCCCTGATCCCTGGAAGGGACCTGGGGAACCGCCAAGCAGGCCGCCGACTCTTTCCCACTCACCCGTCCCCTGCTGCCTTCCTTTCCCACTTCCCGGTGCCGCCAAGGGGTCTGGGGAGCTGCCAAGCAGGACCCCGGCCTCTCCAGCCTTGCTTTCCCACTCCCCGGTGCCCCGCAAAGGGCCTGGGCAGCCGCCAAGCAGGCCGAGACCCCCCCGC
Source organism: Murina feae (assembly GCA_004026665.1). NCBI lineage: Eukaryota > Metazoa > Chordata > Mammalia > Chiroptera > Vespertilionidae > Murina > Murina feae. Next base: position 19,196 of record PVJC01027577.1, read on the forward strand.
CACCTCTTTCCCACTCCCTGTCCCACCACCTTGATTTCCTGCTCCCCAGTGCCCTGCAAGGGGCCTGGGAAGCCCACCAAGCAGGCCACTGACCCCCCCCACTGCCTCTTTCCCGCTCCATGATGCCCCTCCAAGGGCCTGGACAGCTGCCAAGCAGGCCGCTGACCCCCTGCCACCTCTTACCTGCTCCCCGGTGCCCCTCAAAGGGCCTGGGAAGCCCACCAAGCAGGCTGCCGACCCCCTGTCGCCTCTTACCCACTTCCTGGTGCCCTCCAACCCTGCCACCTCTTTTCCTCTCACTGGTCCTGGGTCCTGTACTGTTCTGCCCTACAGCCGCTCTGTGCACTCGGGAGGTCCCTCAGCTCGACCTGTGCCCTCTCACAGTCTGGGACCCCTCTGGGGATGTCCACCTGCTGGCGTGCCTGACCAGCCTGGGTGAGGGGCTGATGGCTGTCTCCAGGCTGGCCAAGTCCCCCAGGAACGTCCCTCACCCCATTGGGTTGTGACCAGCGTGGGTGACGGGCTGATTGGCGCTTTCAGGCTTTCAGGCTGCCCACAGCTCCCACTGATCCAACGGCCCAGAAGGCTGGCTGGACGCAGGTTGCTGGAGTTTGTTTATCTTCTATAATTGATGCTGTTCCTTTAAGGCGAGGTCTTTTACTAACGAAGCCTCCTCTCTGCCTCACCTCGTGGCTTCTATAATGAAACAATGTTGTACTCTTAGACTCAGGCCCGGCTTCAGCTCCGAGGATTCTATGATTGTTATTATGTTGCAAATGTGTGTTTTGCTTTCCGTCAAGGCTAAGCGAGCCACAGCGCAGGCAGTTTCACTTTCACTCCTGCTGCAATGGACGCTGCCGTTTACTCCGTGAGTGGCAGCCGCCATGTTGGCTGGGTTAATTTGCATACAGTTGCTCTGATTGGCTGTTGGGCGTCCCGAAGAAACGGTTAATTTTACTATTCCGCTTTTATTAGTTTAGATAAGAGAAGAACTGAAAACAGCCAGGTTAGAAAACGCCTGCCCTTTTGTTCATGATTTGACTCCAGGAAGGGGAAGGTGGAGGGGAAGCATTGGAAATTACTCGGTACCACCTTCCCTTAGCTCATGTTCATGGACAATGACTCCTTATCACAGGAATTCCACATTTTCATCAGTGCCCAAATAAATCATCACATGCCCACCAAAGCTTAGTAAAAGATACACAAAGTTTCAAGAAAACCTTTTGTTCCAAAGGGAGGAGTTTGGTCAGGATCTTAGCAGCTCTCGGTGACTAAAAGGTGCTTATGTTCCATTGATTCTGACAACTACCCACTTTTTTTTTTTAAAAACAACTTTTAAAACATTATCACCTGAGGATATGTAATATTGATTTTTAGAGAGTGAGGAAGGGATAGAGAAAGAAAAACATCAATTGGTTGTTTCCCATACCCGCAACCTAGGTATGTGTCCTGACCAGAATTGAACCCGCAACCTTTTGGTGTATAGGAGAATGCTCCAACCAGCTGAGTCACCTGCCAGGGCAACTGCCATCCACTTTTATTTTTATTTTTTAAATTAAATCTTTATTGTTCAGATTATTACAGATGTCCCTTTTCCCCCCATAGCTCCCCTCCACCTGGTTCCCCCCTCACACACCCTTACCCCCACCACTGTCTTCATCCATAGATGTAAGATTTTTGTCCAGTCTCTTCCCATACCCCTCCCTCCCTCCTCCTGAGATTTGTCTGTCCATTCCCTTTCTATGCCCTTACTTCTCTTCTATTCACCAGTTTATTCTGTTCATCAGATATTTCTATTGACTTAATTGTTATATTCACTGGTTGATAGATATGTATTTGTTGTCCCTTTGTTGTTCATATTTTTTATTTTTACCTTTTTTTTCTTCTTCCTCTTCTTAAAGAATGCCCTTCAGCATTTCAAGTAATCCTGGTTTGGTGGTGATGAACTCCTTTAGCTTTTTCTTGTCTGTGAAGCTCTTTATCTGATCATCAATTTTACATGATAGCTTTGCTGGGTAGAGTAATCTTGGTTGTAGGTTCTTGCTATTCATCACTTTGAATATTTCTTGCCAGTCCCTTCTGGCCTGCATGGTTTGTGTTGAGAAATCAGCTGACAGTCGTATGGGTACTCCCTTGTAGGTAACTAACTGTTTTTCTCTTGCTGTTTTTAATATTCTCTCTTTGTCTTTTGCCCTTGGCATTTTAATTATGATGTGTCTTGGTGTGGTCCTCCTTGGATTCCTTTTGTTTGAGATTCTCTGCGCTTCCTGGAATTATAAGTCTATTTCTTTCCCCAGGTAGGGGAAGTTTTCTGTCATTATTTCTTCAAATAGGTTTTCAATATCTTGCTCTCTCTCTTCTTCTGGTACCCCTATAATTCTGATGTTGGTGTGCTTAAAGTTGTCTCAGATGCTCCTTACACTATCTTCACACTTCTGGATTCTTTTTTCTTTTCCAGTTGGGTGCTTTTTGCTTTTTCGTTTTTCAAATCTTTGACTTGATTCTTGCGAACTTTTAGTCTGCTGTTGGATCTCTGTATAATATTCTTTATTTCAGTCCATGTATGCTTAATTTCTAGTTGGCCCTTTTTCATATCATCGAGGGTCTCACTAGATTTGAAGGTCTCACTAAGTTTATCGGCGGTTTCTAGAAAATTCTTGAAAAACCTTGAAACCGTGGTTTTGAACTCTATATCCAGTAGTTTGCTTTCCTCCATTTCTGTCATTTGTGATCTGTTTCTTTGTCTCCACATTTTGGCTGCTTCCCTGTGTTGATAGATTGGTGATCTCTGTCCCAGCTGCAGTCTGTTAGTTTGGGCTTTCAGTTTTGGTGCCGAGAACTTCTACTCAGTCTCAATGCACTCCTTCTCTTGCCTTCTAGTTGTAAAGCTTCCACTCCCTTGGTTCTGGAGGATGGATCTTTAGCTTATAGTTGTGGGAGGCTGTGCTTTTAGGTATATACCTTACTAGGGGCCCGGTGCACAAAAATTTGTGCACTCGGGGTGGAGGGAGTCCCTCAGCCCGGCCTGTGCCCTCTGACAGTCTGGGACCCCTCAGTGGATGTCCTATGATGGCCCCAGTCTGCCAGGCGCCTTCTGTGTGTGTGTCACCACTGGGGACCTGCCTCCAGCCGCATCTGAGGCTCGGAGCAGTCCTCCTGTGTGTGTCTACCTGCTGGGGACCGGCCCCCAGGCACACCGTGGAGGCTTGGAGCAGGAACCCCCTCTATGTTGATCTCTCAGACTCTTGCCCTCCCCTGCATGTTGTTCTCTTTTTTGAGCGCGGCCTGCCTCCCAGGCTTGCCTACTGCCTATCTTCCTCCAGCCACCAGAAAGCAGGGAAAATCCTGCCTTGTGGTCAGGCCAGCCTTTTCCTGCTCCCTGATCCTCGGAAGCCACCAAGCAGGCCGCCGACTCTTTCCCACTCACCCGTCCCCTGCTGCCTTCCTTTCCCACTTCCCGGTGCCGCCAAGGGGTCTGGGGAGCTGCCAAGCAGGACCCCGGCCCCTGCAGCCTTGCTTTCCCGCTCCCCGTTGCCCCGCAAAGGGCCTGGGAAGCCACCAAGCAGGGCGAGACCCCCCCCTGCCGCCTCTTACCCGCTTCCCGGTGCCCTCCAACCCTGCCGCCTGTTTCCCACTCACCGGTCCTGGGTCCTGGGTCCTGCGCTGTCCCGCCCTGCAGCCGCTCTGTGCACTCGGGAGGTCCCTCAGCCTGGCCTGTGCCCTCTCGCAGTCTGGGATCCCTCGGGGGATGCCCACCTGCTGGCGTGCCTGACCAGCCTGGGTGAGGGACTTTAAGGCTGCCCACAGCTCCCATTGACCCAATGTCCCAGCAAGGCTGGCTGGACGCAGGTTTCTGGAGTTTTTTCTCCTATAATTGATACTGTTCCTTGAAGGCCTGGGGTTATCTTCTATAATTGATACACTGTTCCTTTAAGGCGGCCTTCTAACTAACTGAAGCCTCCTCTTTGCTTCACCTCGCAGCGTCTAT
>PVJC01027578.1:0-23184 GCA_004026665.1 Murina feae
TTGACTGGCTTATTTCACTTAGCATTATGTTCTCCAGTTCCATCCATGCTGCTGCAAATGCTAAGAACTCCTTCCTTTTTACAGCAGCATAGTATTCCATTGTGTAGATGTACCACAGTTTTCTAATCCATTCATCTGCTGATGGGCACTTAGGCTGTTTCCAAATCTTAGCTATGGTAAATTGTGCTGCTATGAACATCGGGATGCATATATCCTTTCTGATTGGTGTTTCTGTTTCTTAGGATATATTCCCAGAAGTGGGATCACTGGGTCAAAAGGGAGATCCATGTTTAATTTTTTGAGGAAACTCCATACTGTTCTCCACAGTGGCTGCACCAGTCAGACAGGCCCGATTTTTAACAATTTGTCCTGTGTCCTGCATCCCGCATCCCGCGGTGTTTTAAAGAAGTCCCAATTTTTGGAAAGAATGCATGATAAGCTAGGGAACGGCGGGAGAACGGGAAGGGAAGATACGGTTTTCGGCGGCCAAGCGGTCAATGGTAAATGTTACCATTGTTAAAATCGGGTCACCTTACCATAGAGTCACTCCAGACAGCCACAAGGAGAGGCTTGGCCTGGCAGGGCTTGGCCCACCTCAGCCCGGCTCCTTATTCACGTTTGCTTGCAAGCCTGCAGCCTGGCTGCTTCTCCCTGGAACGTCCACAATGCCTCGCACAGCGCTGCCCATGACTCATGAAGAAAGTGACAGGTGAGGGGGCGCGGGGGGTGGGCCCAGCACAGTCCCCTTAGAATGTGAGTGGCCCTCAGCGTCATGGGAAGAAGATGCCCGCTGCATCTAAAGAGACAAGCAAAGTGGCCCAAGTCTTGGTCTGGATGCCTGCTAACCGCTGAGGCCGGTGGCTCAGACCAGAAGAGATGAACTCAGAGGGGCACCAACCAGGTAGACAGGTGGTTTGCAAGAATTTATTTTTTTGTGAGGGTCAGAGGGCTATAACCTCCCTGCCCTCTGCCTGTCCCCATGTGAGTGCCTCCTCCTAGGGACTGAGGCAAATGCAGGCGGATGTGGTGAGTGTGGGGACAGTGGCTGAAGACATCCCATCCCCTCTGGGAGAACTGCCCACCAGGGCCTGGGCACCATGGGGTGGCATCTCAGGAACGCACTGCTCTTTCTGTTGGGGCGGAAGTATGTTTGATGCTGATTACGCAGGCCGATGAGTAAGCCTTCTCCCTCCCTCTGATCTGGAGCCCTCCTGCTCGGCAGGCACAATGCGGGCGGGAGATGGTGACATAAGCACAGAAGGAACTGTCTTGCCATCCACTGTCCTTGAGGCATTGCCGAGGTCCGGGATTCCAGGTGTGGCATCAACAGCCTCCACATCTGAGCCCCAGGGCTTGGTGACCCCTGAAGAATGTCCCCCTGGACCTGGTCCCCAGGGGCACCCAGTGTCCCCAGGAGCCAGCAGGAGACCTTTCTCAGAGGTGATGCGTTTTGAGGTGCAGGTGATGTTTGAAATGAAAACATCCAATTAAAATGCATCTTAGAAACAAACCATTCGGTGGCTGCTTCTGAAGTAAGGTAGTTGACCGGCAAGGTGCTTTCTGGAACTTTCTGACGGGAATGTTCATCTTCTTCACAGGGATGTGGGTTACATGGAGGGTTGCCTTTGTAGCCGGTGCATCACCCACTGAGTGCGGGACACCTAAGATCGAGGCATTTCATTGGATAGAAGGGACATGAAGTTGTATGTGCACAGGAGCTCAGGATGGTAGGGAATTCTGAGCTATGAAGTTTGCAGGTAAAAATGGTAACTGTGTAAAAATCAGAAACACTTAGTTTCACTGTTTTGAAAGGAAACAAACATGCAGCAACATTCTAAAACTTGGAAAACAAAGAGTGTCCCGCTTGTAAGAAACACTGCGTTGCTGATGCAGGCTCTTCACCCTGAAATCGGAGGCCTGGGCTGAAGGATGTCGGAGCTGAGCATTCTGACCTGAAGTTACCCTTCGTGCCCACACTGCAGAGCCACTTCCCCTGCGGCCGCAGGCTGCCTCCACCCTCACCCTCAGTGACACTGCCGTGCCCGTACCACCTCCTTCCCCACACCCCGCAGTCACGACAGTGCTTCTCATAGGTTCAGTGCAGCTGATATCAGCCCCTACTCCCACCCCAGAGAAGCTCACAGTCCAGCAAGGCATGAGCCCCAAGACCTCAGGCAGGGCCAGGAGAGAGGCTGGCTCATGAGCCCGTGCTGGGAAGAGCTGGGACTTTGGACTTGAGTCTGGACCACGAGCACCTCGAGCGGCTGCGGGTCTCAGAGCAGCTCCTGCGTCCCGGATCCCTGAGATGACCCAGTTCATCACGGCCCTGCTGTCCCCAAACTCCTGCAGGAAGCAATTTCAGCTCATCAGCCGCTCATCAGCTCCCCAGACGGGGCCGCGACTTGCCCAGACAGCGTCCGCGGCTGGGGGACGCTCACGCAGACAGGCAGATGCCATTTCCACGTTTGTTCTCATTAAACAGCAGCATAATCACGGTTTAAAAAAATATTCAGATCTTGAACAGCACGTCCATGTGCAACCTCGGCAGCTGAACCCGGAAAGAAAGCTCCTCGCTCCCTGCACATGATTTGAAATCCGATTAAAAAAAAAAAATAGCCTCAAGGAGATGTGGAATGTAAACAGGCTTTAAAGCTCTTTTCTAGGAAATAGTTAATTACGGTTCCAAACTCAAAATATAAATTATTTTTCTTTCTAAACCTAGAAATCGACTTCCAAAAGCTTCAAACGGGTTTTAAAATCAGAGAAAATGCGTTAAAAGTAGTTCCAGAGTCACAGTTGATTGGCTGTCACATGAGAAACATGTCGCCACTATCAGAATCTTGTCTTTCTCTGCCTTTCTGGCCTGGGAGGGGGTGGGGGTTGGTGATGTTCAGAAGGCATTTCTAGGCAGTGAGGACAGAGTGTTTTCCTCACATGGGTCTTGATCTGCTAATAAAATGATACCAGGTGGTTTGTAAACTCATGAGGTTTAAGCATAGCAAGCATATCCCCAAATCATGGGAAACGACACTGATAAAACCTTCTCCATGGCTTCCCATCACTTGTCTGCTTCTCCTCCCTCCCTCCACATCTTTGAAAAGGCCCCTGCACTCTTGCCAGACACCTGAAGGCTGTGACTCATCATGAAGCCCAGGTCAAGTCTCCTCTCTTCCAGGAAGCCCTCCTAGACTGGCTGCCTTCGGGACACCTGTGCCCTTCCTTGCTCATAACACTGTCTAACTAGCTTGCTCCTCCCTCCCAGGCCCTGGGAAGAGTCACTGCTTAGGACAGAGACATGTCACTCACTGTCCCCTGCTGGGAGATAGACAGCACAGGGCTAGCCATACAGGCGGGACCAGTAAGTATTGGTGGGTTTACTGAGAGTTCCACATAAATTAATTACTCCCCTAATGCTAGATCCAAAGCAATGCGCTTACATAAACCATTAAACCTTCCACCCTCGTAAAAGCAAAAAACCTCTATCTACCCCTTCCCACCCTTCTCAGCCTCAAAGATTAAGGTCTTACAATCTTAAGCAGTCCATGGAGAAAGGCTGTATCGTAATCACACCGAGACTGCTGAGCTACTTTCCTCACCCCTCCGCTGTTTCCTAAGACACCTCACCAGGGTCCTGGGAGATTCCCCTCATAAATCCACTCAGAGGTTTACCTGCTCGGGCTGGTGGGGCCCGGCCAGGTGCTGCCACCGAATTTTCTACGGACTGAAGCCCTGCCTCTCTCCTCCCCGGTTCTGAGGTTCTGACTCGTTCTCATTTCACCATCAGTGACCCAGGGCCAGGGCACTTCCCCAAACCCCCGGGAAACCAGGCTCGGCCTGGGCCCGACAGTTCCGGAGCGAGAAAACTCACATCCTCCTAGACATTCCTAACTCACACCCGAAGAAGGCAGGCGGCTGCCGTGGGCTGAGAGCAGATTGCTCATCTGCCCATTTCCTGCAAGTGGGGGCAGCCAGCCCCTCAGTCCCCTCTCCAGTCACCCCAAAGCAGGGAGGGAGGTGGACAACTCTAACCTGGTCTATGGAAAAGCCCACCGTTTCGGGCAGGAGGGGACCCCGAGCGGCCGGAAATCAGAGAGAAAATGGGGACTCAGAGACGATGTCAGTGGTTATGCCCCCAAATCCAAAACGAATAAAGCGAGAGAGAAAAGGGCTCGGGGAAATCTGTAGGATCTCTTCCGGGCTTAACCCAATTCTCCTAACCACGGGAGGACGTGAGTCGTTGGCAGGGACCTTGGTGAGGGCTCAGCCCAGTCTGGTGTTCAGGCTGATGGCTTTCTGCCAGCTCTGTAGGCCCTGCCACTTTAAGGCATAGAGAGGGACAACATCCCAGGGTCTGGGGAGGCCCGGAGCACCCCCCACCCCGTCTTGGGTCTTCTAGGGTCGTGCTGCTAATACGGTGGCTACTAGCCGATGAAGCGATTTCAATTAAATTTCATTTAACTTGAATAGAATTAAACATTCAGTTCTCCAAGCCATGAACCACGTTCTAAGTGCCCAGCGGCAGCAGACAGCACAGCACAGCACAGAGCATCTTTGTGGCTGTGGAGTGCTCTGGGCTCTGGGTGGGACTGGGCTAGGCAGTCCCTGACCTGTCTGCATCTCCTAATGGAGGCGCCAGGAAGGCCTGCAGCTGGGTGTTGGCTGGAGCAGAACTGAGTTCCCTCCTAGTCCACTCCCTCCCTCCTCCACTTCCCGACCGACCGCAGGCCTGGGGTTCGGGCTTGGCAGGGCACGCGGAGGCCCTGAACAGCGGTATCCTGCCTGCCTGGGCAACTGCTGTAATTGGCCACACCCACCCGATGCTGGGGCCCGTGGCTGGCACTCCGGCCTGCAGCTGGGGTGTGGCAGTGAGGCCAGTAGAGATGGGAGAGGGTGTCCTCATGGGGATTTCAGAGAAAGGAGGTTTATTGCCGCCCCAGTCCTGGGCTTGCCGATAGTCAGGGAAATCCTGGCCCGCTTTCCAGGTGATGACTTTCACATTCAAACAAACAAAAACCTGGCATGCACATCCTGGAGTGTGAGAGCCCACAGGATCCCATTTCCCTGTCCGTATGTCCAATCCAGGATCCTGGCCTGAGATCCCCAGCCAGCCACTCCCGCAGTCCTAGACCAATTCTGTCCCCGGACACTGTCCACTCGGTACTCACATAACACAGGCTTCTTGTCAAGGATGGTTCCATGTGGCCGCCTTCGCTTGAGTTCAGTGTGGAGGCAACAGGCCCGGCCGCCACTCCTGGCCACAGCCGTGCGGGCAGCTCAGGGCTGTCCTCACATCACATGCACACACACGAGGCTCCTCTCTCCCCAGCCAGCAGTGTCACTTTCTCCGTGGATCTGCGGGCTCCATGGCTTCGTCAGATGCAGTGGAAGATGTGCAGGGGCTGACAGACCCTCCTTGACTCCTCCAGGCCTTGGCTTCCTGCTCTGGGAGTCGTGCATGGCTCTGAACCAGGCTCTGTCTCATGGGCAGAGGTGCCTCAAGGTCTATTTCCACTCGTCCTGGTTGCGTCATTGCTGTACTGTCCCCCCCACAGGCCTGGGTAACTGAAACGTTTTGGGGGCGGAGATGGGGGGGTGGGCAGGATATGGGGCGGCATGAACACAGGCATGGTGTGTGTGCTCCTCTGATCCAGGGATTCTAAACCACGCGAGGGAAGGAAGCATGGAGAGGAAGGAGCGAGAATCAAATGGACGGTGTGTGCTGGAGGGGCAAAACCACGGAGAGCTCGCCAACCAGGAAGAGCGAGCGACTTCCTTAACTATGTTTTCAAGTGCATTGCAGTTGCCAAGGAACCAACCTGAAAAGATCAGAAATTCGGTGCCAAGAGAAACAGCCCGGCCAGGCAGAGGTGGCTGTGATTGGCAGTCGTTCCGAAGGGCTCCTGGTTTTGTCTGATTCCGTTTCCTTCCTTGTGAGAAACTCGTGATTCTTCTATGGCGGGAGACCTAATGATACAGCCAAAACTTATGTTTCCCAATATACAGGGCCGATTCTGTGGGCTTTCGCCAGGAGTAGGCTATTTCTGACCATCGCAATTCTTCTTGCGCTGGGGTGTTCGGAGGGCAAGCGTCCCAGGCACCACACCCCCTGGTTTGTTTTTAAGGCTTTTCCAGACCTGCGAGTCCTCGTAGAAATGCAAATTGATGGCATGTAAGGGTGTGCAGTCTGCACTCCGATGTCTGCAAGCTGTAACTAACCTTCCCCCAAGCGCTGCCACGGAGGCTGCAGGAGACACGCCAGAGAAACTCACAAAGCAGAGAGTTCCTGTCTTGCCACCCTCCCCGGACTTCACAGGATGGCTCGGGGGCCACCGAGGCCTCCCCACCCCCACCCCTGAAGAGTGGAGGAGCTGCTGCTGCAAACTGGGGCTCCCCTGTCCTGGGAGAAGGTCCTCGACCTCCAGATGACAGCAAGAAGTCAGGGGAAGGATGGGGGCAGGTGCCAAGGCCAGCGCTAGGCCTGTAGACCTCCTTGCAAATGTAAGGGATGTTGGAAAGAATTGAGCAAAAACACCAGGCAACTTCAACAGCCTGGCACTGCTCTAGTGCCTCGGTTCAGAGGTAGGAGCATGTGTGTTCATGTTATTATCAAGTTGTGTTATTACACAACTTGTCTAGATGCGGCCTGTGTTATTTCGAATACGTCTTATTGCCTCAAAAATCGCAGACGGTATCCAGGGACGCCTGACGTCTCAGGATGCGAAAGCGAATTTCTAAGATCAGTCTGGCTCCAGGAACTGTGCTAGCCAACCGCCTTCGCAGGTATGCTGAGCTTCTCGTGGGAACCGAGTGTGGCGCCCACTAGCCCTCTGAGGGACACAGGCAGCCGGGCGACGGGTAACTCACCTGAGGTCATGCCCCAGGTGACCGGCGACCACTCGGGCTCAGGGAGTCCTGGGCCAGCCGCTGCGGCAAGAGTTCCGGGATTTGGTTTATAAGTAAAAACAAGCAGAACAGCTGGTGTTGAGTCTGGTGCTAGGATTAGTCTGCAACGCTAATCACAAGAAATGGAAAAAAAAAAAACAAGTAGGAGGTCCTGCCTGCCAAGGGGGGTTTTCAAACACGTGTGTGCTGCCGTCGCAGCAGAATTAGAACCTCCTAGCACCAACCAGGCCGGTGCCCAGGGCACTGAGCTAGAGAGAGCCTGTTCCCTGGAGTCATACCCAGAGCCCGGTTCCCACAGACGAGAAGGGCTGGTGTCCTGCTGGAGCTGTGGGCCCAGAGCGATGGTGTGTGCAGCAGGCTGGCCCTTACAGCTCCTCCGCGATGTCCTGGAGAGAAGCCGGACCCACGACCAGTGGGAGAGACAACGTCCACAGTCCCAGTGGACACAGCAGAGTTGAACCTTACACCTGCTGCACCCAGGGCAGAAGGTCCCGAGTGTCCTCCAGGCTGCAGTGGAGTGATGGCTACCCAGGACACGCGTGGGGAGAGCTGAGAGCAGAAAGCACGGCCTTCAGCCACTTCCGTAGAAATACCAAATGGGCCCCCGGGCCAGTGGCACAATGGCCCAGACCCCACCCGCCAGCAAGCATGGTGTGGGGGTGAGTGGGGTGTCCCCCTGCCACCTCCTCCACTGCTGGCAGGGCTTCCTAGCACCTGCTAGAATGCCACCACACAGATGCTTCCAGCAGCCCTTCCCATTATGATCTTGTTTCCTTTAGAGCAGATTTTCCTTCAAACAGAGGAGCTGAGGCCAATCTCAAGCTCATGTCCTTGGGCAGAGGGTGAGTGGGGAAGGAGAGACCAGCCACCACAATGAAAAGAAGACTCACAAAGTGCCATGGGCTGAATCCTGCCCCCCACCCAAAGCCCTGACCTGCAATGTGAATGTATTTGGAGATAGAACGTTTAGGAGCCTGGCTGATGTTAAATGAGGTCCTAAGGGTGAGGCCCTGACCCAGTAGGATTAGTGTCCTGATAAGAAGAGACTCCAGAAAATGCTCACCTCTGGCTATCTCCTCTCCCTCCCTTCTTCCCCCCTCCACTTCGAAGACCCAGGAAGAAGGCAGCTGTCTGGGAGCCAGGATGAGAGTTCCTCCTCCAACCTCAGAATTTGACCAAGCTGGCACCCCAATCCTGGTCTCCCAGCCTCTAGAACTATGAAAAACTAAATGCCTGTCATTTAAGCCACCCACCTGTGGTATATTGTTATGGCACCTGAGCTGACTAATACAAATACTAACTTTATATAAAGCAAGGCCCGCGTGACATGCAGGATAGAAAGACACTCTGATGGCAGAGGGGTGGGTGTGGCAAGAAGACAGAAGGACCATGAGTAGCAGGCAGAGGACCAAAAAGTGGAAGAGAAAAGTCAGTGACAGGCCCCCAGAATCCATCCAGGGCTAGACTGGCAGCTGAGTGGTGCTCAACTTCCAAGTCACAATGAGGAATCACGCCCGCGCTAGGCCCTGGGCCGGAACAAGCCCTGCTCTCAGGACTCTTCTGGGAGACTCTTAAGTGCATGGGCTGGGGTTCAACCCCTGAGCCACACCAGCCGGGCCCAAGAAGCTTTGGGTGAAGGTCACAGGAAAGCACTTTCGTGGAGGAGTTGCTGGTGCAGATGTTCCCCCACGTCCTTCCTGCCTCGCCCAGCACCCCCAAAACCCTCATTTCAGTGTTGCTATTTGCTTCTGCAAAATGTGAAGCTTTTCAAAAGACATTCAATTTCCTTTGTTGCTATTCAGTTGCCATAGTCAATTAAAATCTATCAATGCCCCCGAATAAATTTGTGCTGGGTGAAGAAAGAGCCCCGGTGCTATCTCTCGGCATGATCTCGATTACCTTATGTTACTCTAATGGCGAGAGTAATAGTTTGTTATTAATGGAATTCGGCAATTGAGTTCGAGCCTCCCAGAGGTCTTATAAGACAACTATTATAATTTGTATTCTCAGATTTTCCATTGAGTAGATGCTGTGTGTTCTACATTACTGGCTAATATTTCGAGAGATAGCAGTAGTATATTTAATGTCTACCTTTGTTTAATGATTCTAAGCCTCTTTCAGGATACGTAAGGGCTGCCAGGATTCTGAGCCGTTTAAAAGTCTACATTACACAAATAATCATCTCGAATATTATTCAGCACAATTTCAATTTGTACTTTCACTTCGCCATCCATCCATCCATCCTAAAGATTTGATCCCAGTGTGTTTTTTAATGTGTCCTTCTGTCCTTACGGAGAAAACTGTGTCTGTGTTTCAAGTGACCACACACACACACACACACGCACGCACGCACACACACGTGTGCACATGCTCCCCACTCACACCCATTCAGCAATCCGAATAGAGTCAGATTTAAAAAAGCTTTTCTTGGTGGTTGCACAGCCTGTTTTTAGAAGAAATAAATGTATTCACTGCATTATGAAACAACTTAAGAAAACACGATCTTACAATGTACACCATCTCTGTATTTAAATAGTTTCATTTCTATTCATGAGCTCCCTGATTAGATACATGGAAAATATCAGTAAAATATGAATAATTCTGACAAATTAATAGCCGATTTAAAAAAAAAAAAGAATGAAAAGATGTGTAAGCATCTCATCCTCATTTAGATAAACCTGCTATCAGGGGTGGCTGGAAATCGTGGCCTGCTTGTCCGTGGCACAAATCCCTCTTAAACAGTGAGCCATGCAACGAAAGACTGGGGGAGGGGTCTCGGGGAATGAGGCTGAGCCAGCGAGGCCGGTGGGAAGGCCAGCGCTGTCCGCAGGAACAGGCTGGGGCAAGCTCCTAGCTGGCCGAGCGTGCGGAGTGTTTTCTACTTGACATCATTCCTGGGAGGTAGGCAGGGCACAGATGACAGAGCTGTGTTCTTTCAGGGCAGGAAAAAAGCCCCAGGAATCATCTCATCCAAACGCTCATTACAACTCAGACTATATTGTTGCAGGGGAGGGAGTGAGTAACGTGATGCCCCCCGGGGGACAGAGTCACGGTGCGGGGAGACGAGACCTCTGGGCCGGGGCTGGGAGTCCACTGCCTTTTCATGGGCTCCATGAAAACGGAAATGTACCCATCAGACACTAGATGCTTGTGGGTGTCCCAGTCTTCGGGGGGCTCGGGGGGGCGATGGTGAATGAGACCCAGGCCCTGCCTTCGAGGAGCTTAGAGCTCTGAGCAGGAGACAGGGACTGTGGATGCAGCCAACGGGGCAGCAAGGAAGGAGCCTGGCCTGTGAGTGAGGAGAACTGCCCATCGTGGCTCTGCCGCCCCCTCGCCCTGTAACCGTGAGCGAGTTACCTAGTATGTCTGAGCCTCAGTTGACCCATGAGTAAAAATGGCAATTTTCACAGCTGGAGGCTCTGCTGAACCAAGTCAAGAATTCTTCCTTGGCTGGGTTACTGCAGAGCACTCACACGCAGTTATTCTGAGCGAGGGTCTTCGGTTTTCCTGCAGAGGAGCCGCTCGCACCAGCTCGGAAGGGCTATGAGGACATCAGGGGAGAGTTCGGGGGGACGCCAGCAGAGGGGCAGAAACAAGAGGAGCTTCAGGGACCTGCCATGATGAGCTGTGCCTCTCGCTCCAGGTTCTCCTCCTCCTGGGACATCGTCTCCCTTTTGCGTTCCTCCCAGGCAGCTGCCTTGGAGACTCAGCCTTGTTGTGCACAGAGCCCAGAACAGTCGCCCTTGCCTTGCATCTGCATTACCGTCCAGCCCAAGATGGAATTGGCTCTGGTCCCCTTAGTTCCCATTCTAGGAAGAGGGGAGTCCCACTGGTCTAGCTGATTTCTTAAAGACAGGACACATCTGTCCTATGGTACTGGGCAGCCAGTGAAAGGGCACCCCTGGAATCCGGAATCCCCCCCCCCCCCCCCCGGCCCCGGCCCCGCATCCAGTGAGCTAGGGCTGGAGGTGGGGTCACATGACCTGCTAGCAGCAGCAGGGGTTGTGCGTGTATATAAATGTTTCCAGAAACTGGTGTGGGCAAGGCGGGCAGCCCAAGCATGTCTGATGCAGAAGGCCCCTGAAGGTTCCTTTTCAGCATGCCCTGGAGCACCCGAGGGAGCAGCTGGCTCTGCCCTGGGAGGAGGCCTAGGTTGGCAGGCCCACAGAGGGTGTGGGCAGGGCTCCAGGTGGAGGAAACAGCACAGCGAAGGCCGTGGTATAAAGTACCAGCGTGTGGCCACCGACGGTGCCTTTGTCATGGGGGGGGGTGTGGGGTTCAACGGGCAGATTCTGGGCTTTATTGCACAGACACTGGAGAGGCTGACAGTGTGGTCTGTACCCCAGAGGGATCATTCTGGGATGAGGGGCTGGAGAGCGATGGAGGACAGGCCTGGAGGCACTCCTGAGTTTATGACTTGGATCTGGGTAGATGTGTGGCCATTCCAGGAGTGGGGGCGGGGCGCGGGGGGGTGTGCTCAGGAAGAGGAGTGGGCAGAGGGAAGATGACCAGTTCTGTGAGGGCTTGTGGCACCTGAGGGGCATCCTGGGGAGGGGCCGGTGTGGGCTGGTCTGGGAGCTGCTGGTGCATGGTCGAGGGGCAGGCAATCAATAGCACCTGGCAGGCTGGGAGACAGTGATAAGGGTTTCAAACCCCTGGGATGAGGATGAAAGAGGGGGCTACCTGGTAGTGAGAGGATTGGTAGCAGAGCTGATGGCCCAGCTGGGGGGAGGCTGGCACCCGTGGGAGCTACATGATTGACACCTCCTCCATCACCTGCCCCTCCTGAGAGACCACTTTCTTGCAGGGCTCGGGCCTCATCTCCACGTTTTCACACGCACGCAGGTGTAAGGGTCACTGGAGAAAGGCCTCCTGAAACCCCCAGCCCACGTGTCCCCGCGCTAAAGGTCCGTCCGCCTGAGCCCTGAGTCGAAAGGACAGCACAGCTAGAGGCTGAAGTGCTCCTACACCCATCCGTGTGCGTGCCCGGGGAAGGGGGGAGCTTGAGGGGTACAGGGAGAGGAGAGGTTTTCTGGGTCATCGGGGGGCGGTCCTTGGTCCTACAGGGAGAGCAGTGGCTTCCACAGAGCAGAGGTGAAGGCTGCTGATCTCCCCTGTGGCTGGGGCACCTGTGGCCTCTTGATAAAAGGACCCTCATTTTCATACAAGGATCTAACAATGTGGAGGAAGGGGGGGGGTGCAGCCAGCTTCTGGGACTGGCCCAGAATTGCCCTCCTTCCCCTGCAGAGGCTCCTGCTGGCCTGGGAGTCCACGCATGTAACTAGCCCTCAGGGGGGTGGGGACATAAACCGGCATTAATATTGAATGACTGCCACTCTGTTTACTTTTACGAGCCCTGATTTCCCATAAATCCGAGTCAGAATCAATCATCTTTTATGGAGGATATTAATGGCAATTCCATTATTTAAATCCAATCAATGCTTTTTTTAAATTTGTTTCCTCCTTGTGTTTTGAAGCCAAGTAACTTGGAGGGGGCTCCTGGCCAAGCCACGGGAACAAAAAATCCACTGACGTCGCTCACGTTTCAGGATTTCAGCTAGATAACCGCCCAGGGCAAAGGGATTCCGTTTCTCTCCATTTTTTCCTACAGCGCGGGGAGGTTTTCATTCCACCGGCGTCGGAAAAAGGGCTTCTCCCTCGCCTTCGCGGCGCCCGCCCCACCCGCGCGCTGCCAGGCACGCGCAGCACATGGCTTTCCAGACCCAGAACTTGGCTGCGATCGACTGCTTTCTAATCAAATTTAAAAAATATCTCCCCCCATGAGCCCCACGCTTCCAGGAACTGGCTTCGATGGTCTACAGAATCGCTAATGCTTAGCGGGAGCGCAAGGGGGGCTCTCTGTTCCCAGAAGTAAAAAGGCACAAAAACAAGAGGGAAACCTACGGGTCCAGGCGACCGAGAGGCCCCAGGAAGCCAGTGCGCATGTGAGCGAGGGCGCAGGGACGGAAGCCCCTCGTCCACCGTCAGCGGGGAGTCAGCTCGAGCGCTGGGACAGAGGGGATGGAGGAAAAGGACAATTTCTTCATACCCAAATGTGGGGCCTGGAGCGGATGAGAATCCTCCTGGCGTCTGCGGGCAGGGCCCGCCCTTTCAACCCGCCGGTCGACATGACTGACACCCCTCTCCATCCTCAGGACTTGACGGATGTCACTCCTGCAGGAAGCTCGCAGAATCCTGGCTCCATGCCATCTGGCACATCCCTGGGTGGTGCTGGTCCACTGGCACACCCATCTCTCCCATTCGCCTCAGGGGCCACCTCCATGTTGCACCTACCAGAGGGGTCCTGCCACTGCCAAGGGCCCCTGATGGGGTCTTGCCTCCTGCATTAATATGGAAGCTGTTCTCTGGGGGGCGTTAATGGTGAGGACTGAACAGGGCAGGGCTCTGGGACGGCTTCAGCTCAGTAGGAGGTCTGGGGACCTCGGACTCACCTTGCCGTCGGAGGCAGCTGGGGACTAGCTGTTCTCCGCTTCCACACAAAACAAAACAAGGGAAAATGGGCTTAAATTGCAGTCGGGGAGATTTAGGGCAGATAGAAGGGAAGCCTGCAGGAGCCACAGAACTGGGCCTCTGGGAGCCGATGGAATTTCCTTTTCTGGAGGTCTCTGGGAGCAGCTTGGTGTCAGGCGGATCGTCCCCAGGGCTGCCTGCAGGACAGAGGGAGACAGCAGGCCTGGCAGGTCCTGCCTCCCTGCCCCAGGTCACTTAGCAGGAGGGCAAATGCTGGGAACTCGAGCATCGTTGCTGGGGGCTGTCGCAAGGTTGCTTTCTCTGCTATAGCCCTCGGAAATGCCACGCTCCTGCCTCAGGACAGAGGCCGCTCTCTGACTCCTGTAGACTCCCCCCCCCCCGCCACTCTCCCTAAATGATAGTTGTTGTTTGCCCATCAACCCACAACCTGGCAGCCTGCAAGGTCCGGTCCCAGTGGCCAGAAGTGGGAGCATCCATATATCTGTGGAGAGGCACTTCAGGGGTCAGGATGGAGCTGCCTGAGTGACAGGGAGTGGGAGCCCCCTGGAACAAAGCCCTGGACAAGAGGGCTGTGCGCCCCCGGCTTTTTGGGGTAAGCAAGAGGCAGGGCTTCTCATGTGAGTCACCAGAAGCCCCAGGCAATTCCAGAGGAGGCCGTGGTCAGCAGCACTGCCACACCTGGAGGCCAGCTGTGCCCCACCTGTGGCTAACAGATGGGACTGTGAACACGTGGTGCCTGGAGGCAGCCACCCCCGCCAGAGCCTGCTCCTCTCTCCTGCTTCTCGTTTGCATTGTCCTGTGTGTATCCTTTTAAGTCCCTGGCTTTCCTCTCTGGAAAGTAGTGAGGTGGGAACAAACAGGATGGAAAGCTTCCTGCTTTTCCCTGGCCAGGCCCTGGGCACAGCCCCTGCCCCGTGAGGCCTTGGAGGACAGAGGGTTGGAGATGCCAGCACGGGGGTGCCTCCCCGTCTGGTACCCGTGCAGTGGGGGGTTGCAGCCAGTTCTGCCACGAGTTCTCCCAGCCCAGGAGAGAGGCTCGTCAGCTCCCAGCCTCTGTGCACTGACACGGGACTGGGGTGAAGAGAGGACAGACGGAGGTGGCATCGCTCTGCCTGGGACAGTGGCTGTGCCTTCCTCCATCCGGGACTCTCAACCCCACCTCCAGCCGCATGCTGAGATCATGGGGCAAAGACAAGAGATGCTGGGGGTGGAATCGTTCTTCATTTCTGGAAGCACAGGCACTCGGGAAGGGGGCGGGGGATGGGTGTCTGCCAGGGTGGAAGCCTGGACGGCAGGACAGGGCGGTGCCTCCAGGAGGCACTTCTGTTCAAAGGAGTGGAGAAGGGTCGGCTGCTCCTACCTGTCAGACGCTTCAGCAGGACCAACCTGCTCTTAGCTCTGTGTCTGCGGGTCCTGGCCCCCCTGGGTGACCGCAGCAAGGAGGCCGGAGGATAAAAGGGGCCTCTCCTCGGGCTGCTGACCACAGGGATTGAGACGTGAGCACCCGGGACCACCGCGGCTTCCTCCACCACATGGCCTGGCCACGGAGGTTTGTGCCGCATTCCAGACGTGTGACAATGACAGGGTCCACGTGCGGCAGCTCCACCTGGTCCCAGAAGCTCCCAATAGGATGGCGCTGGTTGCCTGAGACAGCAAGACCCTCCGAGCTCTAGGCCGCAGGGAGGCAGGTTGTGCGGGTGCCGATGATGCCCCTTGCCTTGGAGAAACCACGAATGGGGACTCCCAGCAGTGAGAGAGACACCCCGCAGGGACCCTCCCTGGCTGGGGCCTCTGGGCAGGTCTTTGAAATGGTCCTACAGGTATAGGGCGTGTGGCTGGCCTTGCTGGTGGAGGAGGGGTGTTGGGTGGGAGGAGTACGGGCAGGAGAGGAACCTCTCTTGGCAGAGCTAACCTAACCCTAAAGGCCAACCCACACCCCCTATGTTCATGCCGCCTGGGCCGTAGCCCCTCCCTTCCCCACACTGAACTCTCCATGGGAGCAGGGCCGGATGTGGCCCTGTGTCCCTGGGGTCAGGAGACGTGCAGGAGGCCTGTGGGAAGATGGGATGTTCAGACATGGTGTCCTGCAGACATGCTCTGCTCCCCCTCCCCTGTGCCCTTGCTCTGGTCTCCACTACCAAGCCTGACACACCACTAGCAGACCAGCCCTGTGGAGCAGGGGTCCTCAGCCTCGACACGTCCAGGGCCCCTCCCTTGGTGAGGGAGACTGGGGGGAGGGGGCGGGGAACTTGGGCCTCCAGGGCTCCCAGTGCAGGTTGGAGGGTGTAGGCCAAAGGAGACAAAGGCTGGACAAGTGACTGAGAGGTTACAGCCCTTAGTGGGAGGACCTGGGGCTCACTGGGTTAGAGGGCAGGCTCTCAGGTCACACAGAACTGAATCCCAGATCCAAGGCTGGCGGATCCAGGTCTGACCTCTCTCCACCTCTGTGTAGTCCTCCGCAAAGAAGGACAACAGTCCTCAACCCATGGGCTTATGGGGAAGATTCAGGAGAAAGTGCATATAAGTCACCCAGCAGGCCCAGCACCCATGGTCCTCATTCCAGACAGAGTCCTGCCTGAGCGCCGGGAGGGGCTGGGGAGCCAGGTCTTCAAAGGGGCCAGGCCCTGGCGGCACCAAAGTATGAGCTGACACCCCAGGCGAGGAGGAGCCCCATTATTGCTGCCTGTGCCCTGGCCAAGCCCCAATCTAAATGGATTATTATTTATTGGCGGCTTATCCTTGGGTTATAAATTATTTACCAGATAATGACTTCATAATTGTTCATGAGAGATGCCCCAAGGACAGGCTGACATGCCTTCTGAAGCCACAGTGCTAATTGTGGCCACCTCCCAGAAGCCCCCTGAGGCCACATCCAGAGGGGCCCTTGGGCATCACTCAGGAATCTAACGCCCTCCGGGTAGAGATTAAAACAAAAACTCTGAGCCCAAAAGCTGGGCGAGCTTCCAGGTCCCAGAGCCCCTGAGGTCTCTGGTGGTCACTCCTCCACCGTCTGGGTTTAGGCTTAGGCTCGGAGCAGAAGTGCCTGCTCGCTGAATGGACTCGGCGGTGGAGGCAGGGTGGGCACACCCACACCTTCCTTGAAGGTCATGTGGTCCTGAAGGGAGTAGGAATTAAGCCCACCACTGGGCCGGGGTCCCAGCCCCCTAGAATAATAACAGCACACCCTTCCAGAGCCCTGTCTCACGCGCTGTCCTAGGTGCCGCATTGTGTTAACTCATGTCATCCTCACAACCCCTGTATGAGGAGGTATTGTTACAATCCCATTTTGCAGATGAAGAAACTGAGGCACGGGAGGTTCGATCTAGAAGTTGCACAGCTGATCGGGAGCAGAGAAAGGGTTCGGTAGAAACCCAGGTAGTCTGGTTTCACCATCTGTGCCCTTGACCGCTGCTCTACTCTGCCACTTACTCTGTTTCCCACATGAATAAGTAAACGAATAAAAGAATGAATGCTGTGAGGCCCCTTTGAGTATGGGGCACAGCTTTCTAAATGTGGCTTAAATGGGAAGTTGGCCATATTGAGAGCTGGTTGTCCAGCAGGGCCCAGGGCGGCCTATCTTTCCCCTGGACCAAGGACGGAACCTAGAACAGCAGAAAGGAGAGCGCTGGCTGGGTGCCTGGTGTCCCCATGGACATGGCCTTCCAGGACCGAGTCCGTGCATTGCCCTCACTGCCCTGCAGTGGGCAGCTGTAAGCCCATCTGACAGAGATGGCTGGTCCTTGAGCAAACAGGTGAGACAGGTGAAATGAGATGCTTCGGAGTAAAGCACGCGTGCCAATGCCCATCCCATAAACATTCGCGAGCCTTCTTTGTGCCGAGCTTTGGGGGGTGACCACCCTCAGGGGATCCCCAGCTGCCTCCCCAGGCAGGCTACAGAGCAGCCTGGGGCCAGGCGAGGGGCTTCGTGGCAGAAGGGGAGGTGGAGGGGCTGAGGGACCAGGAGCACAGGTAGCGGCCATGGGAGTTGACTTTTTCTATTGCCAGTTCCCATTCAGGGTTTAGTGCGTGCTCAGCTCTGCACAGAGCTCCTAGTGGTCAGGGATGAGCCCATGGGATAAAGGGCCTCGCATGGCCCCCAAACCATCAGGTGGGTTTTGGGGAGAGGAGCAGGGTCAGGAGGTCGGAGGAGAGAAAATCCCCCTGGGTGGCTGGCCTGGGAGCAGTTTGCCAGGAGATGGGCGAGGGCGGGACAGGCTCTTCTGGGAGATTAGGGATTGGCAGGCCAAGTGCCCACAGCAGGGTCAGTCAGGAGCAGAGGGATCTGCCCGGGTGGGGGCAGAGGCTGTGCGTGTGTGCATGTGTGTGTATGCTGGGGGAGGGGGTCACAGGAGGCGAGTTTGGCTAGCTGGCGGGGGTCAGGTTTATTTTATCCGATACCTGAGGTTGGTAGCTCAGCTCAGCGCGCACCTGTGCAAGGAGAAGAAACACTCCCAGTGCCTTTTCGAGAGCCCTGAACTGGTGCTAAATCAGTCCTCGCACCGCTGGTTGGGGGACGGAGAGGCAGGGGGCCTCCTCTGCGTGTTAGTGGGCGGGCGGGGCTCTCGGGGCAGCCTCGTGCCATCCGTGAGCCCGGATCTGAGAGGGATGCTGCATAGACCATGTCTGGTCCGGACATTCAGCTTCCATTTCCACCAAGTGTGTGTACCTGGGGAAGGGGCCAGGTTAACTGTCACCTCTTGCGCCGTTACTAGGTTACTTCGTGAGAGCAGAAATGTGCTTGTAATGATTTTTTTGTTGTTGTTGCTACCTTAGGAACCAGATGCTTTTATCCAAATGAGTTGCTACAAATGGGAAGGAGGGCCCGTGAGGGTTGCTAAGCTGCAACGGTCTCACACAGGCGGCCCCTGGTGCCCCAGCGCCTGAGTGAGGCTGCGTCTCCCCCTTCCTGTTAGCATCCTGCTCACTTGCAAGTGAGAGTACGAATACGGATTGGCAGCTGCAATGAGTGTGCCTCCAAGGGCCTGGGTGAGAGGACTCAGCCTGCGACGGTCATTCTGTCCCCTGCGCAGCCCGGCATGGGCGAGGGACAGCCTGGGTCTGGCTGACGCATGGTCTTTAGGCCTCTGGGTCATGAGGTGAGGAAGGAGGGACAACCACCCAGCTGTCGTTCTTCCTGGGTGGGGTTGGGATGGCGTTGAGGTCCAGAGGATGGTCACTCACTCCATGTTGGGCTTGACACACAGTAGGTGCTCAATGAATGTTTATGGAACACGGGCAGGTGCATGATTGACACTTGCTCAGGGATCTTTAGGCTTCCATATGAGGACCAGGAGTTGGCGTGCAGGCAGGAGGCCCCCCTGGCTTAGGAACCAGGAGACGAAGACTCTAGTTCCCAGTCTGGTTTGACCGGCTGTGTGACCTTGGGCAGGACAGTGACCCTCTCTGGGCCCTAGCTTGCTGTCTGGTATAGTAAATAGCAATAACAATCCGTCTGTCCCCGCACCCCCCCACCTCCCTGGACCAAGCCCAGGGAATGATGTGAAATCACTTGGCAAACCAAAAGCACTAGGTCATGGGAGGAGGTAAAAGAAGTCTTATGACCTTGGCCTTAGACGTTCTAACACATCAGAGGTGGGGCAGTGCCTGCCCTGAGCGTGAGGCTGCCACAGAGTCTCTGAACTTTCTTGTCTTGTTATACTTCCCAGGCTTCTGCATGAGCGGCTCCCTGCATGCGAGCGCGCACACACACATACACTCCTAGGCTCCCACTTCCAACTTAAAGTCATCTCTTCAGAAGCTCGGGGTTTTGAGCAAACGAAGCTGCTGAGATTCTCATTCCCTCCAATGTGAGCTGAGTCAGGGGTTTTGACTCCGATGGTCCTGCCGTGTCCCCAGTGCCTGGAACGGTGCCTGCCACACAGTGGCTGCTCAGGAGGATTTGTGGAGTGAATGAGCTGCTCTCCATAGCGCTTCGGATAAATTCCTATTGTTATGTTTATCCAATCTTGTAAGAATGCATTTACTTGCTGGTCTCCCCACTGCTAGCTCCCTGGGGACAGGGCTTTTTGCTGGACCCCCAAACCTATATACAAGTGCAATGTGGTTGAAGAAATGAAGGAAGGAGCCGTGGTAGGTGTTCCTCCTACATGCAGCCCCACGGCTCCTGGCATCTGGCATGTAGGACACAGAGAGAGAATTTAGAAGACAAAAACTTAAACATTCATTTGAGTGACGTGGGACTATGCGAGACCATCAAAAAGGGACAGATGCACATCCTCACATGGTCCCTGGACACATGCATGCCTGGTGCCTTCCCTGAGCAGGAAGGGCCCTGGCAGGGCACTACGAGCCTGTTTGTGCTAATTAGAAGGCGCACCCTCCCTCTGAGCTACCACAGTGCACAGCCAGGCTTCCAGAGTGCCGGCTGGGTGTTCCCCCCACTCGACTCCCCCCACCCAGCCAGGTGCCCTCCTGTAGACACAGACTCACAACTGTTCCTGCAGCCCCGGCCGCGGGGGTAGGTGCAAGGTGAAGAAGGAGACCAGTCACTTGGCAAATCAAACCTGGCCACACAAATAAACCCTGAGGTCTGCAGACAAGCTATTTCTAGCCCAGGTGCCAAGTGCAGTTTTGCAGCTACAGTGAGCGCTGTGAGAACCCCTCCGAGCCCCTTAGCACAGGGGAATAGCCCCGTGTGTGCTGCTACGGAAATGGGGGAAGATTCCACCCCTCCCCCCAATCTCCTGCTCTCCACTCATCATCTCAACATGCTGTGCGGGGCGGGGCAGAATCTCCTGGACCAAAGACGGCACAGCTACTGTCCTGGGCAGAACGATGCCACTCCGTCAGTCCTCTCTTCACCCCAGTCTCCTGTCAGCGCACAGATGCTATGAGCTGACTGAGCCTCACTCCTGCGCCTGGGAGAGCTCTTGGTAGAACTGGTGCAAACCCCCTGTCCCCCATTGCACGGGTACCAGAACGGGGAGGCACCCTGCACTGTGGGCAGGGCTGGCATCTCCAACCCTCTGTCCTCTGAGGCCTCACGGGGCAGGGGCTGTGCCCAGGGCCTGGCCAGGGAAAAGCAGGAAGCTTTCCATCCTGTTTGTTCCCACCTCACTGCTTTCCAGAGAGGAAAGCCAGGGACTTAAAAGGATACACACAGGACAACGCAAACGAGAAGCAGGAGAGAGGAGCAGGCTCTGGCGGGGGCGGCTGCCTCCAGGCACCATGTGTACACAGTCCCATCTGTTAGCCACAGGTGGGGTGCGGCCCCTGACCGCGGCCTCCTCTGGGATTTCCTGGGGAGCTTCACAAAAAACATGAATGTCTGGGTCCCACCCCGAGACCGATCCGTCTGGAGCCTGGGAACCAGGACTTGGGCCATTTCCCTGGGTGATTTCAATGTGCAGCCAGGGCTGAGAGCACTGCTCCGGCCAGGGAGGGGCAAGTGAGAACCTGATCCGTCCCCACAGTTCGATCCGAGGCACCGACAGCGGCTCCGAGAACAATGTGTCTCTGCTGGAATCAGACACACCTCTCCCCAGGGCCCTCGCGAGGGGTCCCAGCGCCACAATAAACAAGGAGCTGCCCCGGAATCCTGACCGAGGACACACCGACGTGATCTGCAGGCTAACAAGGTCTTCCCACTGCCTGCAGGGTCCACAGAAAAGCACTTAGGGGTGGGGCGAGATGAATGGGGTTGGCTGAGTTAATTTGCATACACCCACTCTGATTGGCTGGTGGGCGTGGCTTAGGCGTCCCGTAGAAATGGTCAATTTCAATATTACGTTTTTATTAGATAAGACTAGAGGCCCAGGGCACACGAAATTGGTGCATGGAGTATGAGTTGCGGGGGGGTTGGAGGCGGTGCCCCTCAGTCCAACCTGCACCCAATCTGGGACCCCTTGAGGGATGTCCGACTGCCCGTTTAGGCCCGATCCCACAGTGGGCAGTCGGACATCCCTTTCACAATCCAGGACTACTGGCTCCCGACCTCTTGCCTGCCAATTGCCCCTAACCACTCCCCTGTCAGCCTAATCAATGCCTAACTGCTCCTGTGCTGGCCTGATTGCCCCTAACTGCCCTCCCCTGCCAGGATGGTCACCCCCAACTGTCCTCACCTGCAGGCCTGGGTCACCCCCAACTGCCCTCCCTTGCTGGCCATCTTGTGGTGGCCATCTTTGACCACATGGGGGAAGCCATGTTGTGATGGTCAATTTGCATATTACTCTTTTATTAGATAGGAAGCTCTCCAGGCGACTCCAGGAGGGTGCGCGCTGCTGGCCCAGGTATCACCGTCCTCCCTCTGAAATCATCCATCTTCCCCTAGGGCTAGGACTGCTCAATCTAGAGCTGGATGGGCTTATGCAGAGCAAGTGTGAACTGGGGATAGGAACCCAGTGGCCTGCTTCCCAGTCAAAGGTCCCCCCACTGCACTGCCTGTGTCCTCGCTGTCCTGTGATCTCTGAACAGAGTAAGGTCATCTGACCTCATGCACCAAGATAACATCATGTCCTCAAGCTCATGGAAGGCTGACGAGGAGTCTAGAGCAAAGGAGATCGAGACTCACAGCCAAGGGGAAGGATGTGGGGAACGGTGTCCTGTAGACGGCATCAGAAGAGCAATGAGCTGGTCTCGTGCTGGCCTGGCTGAGTTTGGGATGCCACGTGGGCTGGTAACTGAGCCTCAGGATGCAGCTGAAGATGTGGTGGGATGTCAGGACAGCGGTGCCACCAAGAACCCTGCCCTGGGGATGGCGGTGCAGAGGGACGAGAGGGAGTGCTGAGAGGCAGCGAGACAAAACCACCTGCATTTACAGGCAAAGGCGGGAGAGGGGCCCAAGGAAGGACTGGCACAGCCCACCTGAGCCAGGTGGCTCGGTTTCTCCGTCCCCGCAGCAAGGCTGCCCATTTGCCGATCCCGAGGTGGGTGGAGGCGGGGAAGACAGCAGGGCGCTCCTCAGCACAAATGGGGATCTATGCTCGTCTCATCCCCTCCAAAGCCCAGACTGACATTCTTGGCTCAGCCTCTTGTTCTGCACAAATCAGGTATTCAGCGCCACCCCAGCCTGGGCCACACACGGCATGCAGGGGTCCGATGCCACGCCTGTTCGCCAGTTCAGGGCTCATACTCTTGGTTACAGGGTGACATTCATCAGACCACTGACATATGGAGAGCAGCTCTCCCCTCCATCCCCCATTGTTTGCATTCTGGAGCGAGATGCACAGAGCCCAGGGATCTGTCCCAGTTTCCACAGGACGGAGATGATTCCTTTTACCGGCACCCGGGGCCATGGTGGCTCGTGGCACCTCCCTACCTCCTTGGGAATCAGTGGGAGTCCTGCCCATGAGGGAAAAGCGCAGCCCAGCACTGGCCAGGCACCCCTGGGCGCAGTGGCGGCTGGATGTGCAGCGATGCATTTACTGGAAGCAGGTGCAGGGGGGAGTGGAGGAGGGGAGAACACGGAGATGAATCAGATGGACGCGTCCCGCAGGCATGGGTCAGGTGGTGGGAAGACCGACAGGAGTTCAAGTGGGGACACTGGTCTGGGGGATGCAGAGATGTGAAGCCCTATGAGGTGTATCCTGTCAGGTATGCCCGTGCCTCCCTATCCTAACATACATGCACCTCGAAGGCTGGGATGAACAAGAGCCATGTGCCACCTGCTTCAGTGCGAGTACAGACGACCCAAACCCATCGTCCCGTTCTCTCCGTCCCCTTCACCCTGCGCCACACTCACAGTGCCTACAGCTCAAAGGCATGTCCTCTGGAAGCTGACTTCTGTGCAGACATCTCCTCGGTCTTTCCCAGACACTAACTCTGCCTCTC
>PVJC01027579.1:0-23191 GCA_004026665.1 Murina feae
CTGGTTGCCCCTCACTGCCCCCCTCTGCCAGCCTAATCACCACTCACTGCCCCCCTGCTGGCCTGGTTGCTCCATGCAGTCCGCTACTCAGTCATTTGGTCGTCCCTCACTAACTCCCCTGCCAGCCTTATCGCCCCATTTAGCCTGTTAAGTTGTCTGTTCGGTTGTTTCGGGTGTGATGGCCTCTGGCTTTTTATATATATGGATTATCAATTTTAGCATGGACATTGCTAAAAATAATAAAAGATAATTTTTTTCTTCAACCAAGGTAAAGCATGTGACTATAATAATGTATGTTTTTAAAATCTATTTTTATTGATTTCAGAGAGAAAGAGAGAAGGATAGAAACATCAATGCTGAGAGAGAATGATTTATTGGCTGCCTCCTGCACACCCCACACTGAGGATCGAACCTGCAACCTGGGCATGTGCCCTTGACCAAATCAAACCTGGGACCCTTCAGTCCACAGGCCAACACTCTATCCACTGAGCCAAATCAGCAAGGGCCATCATAATATATTTAAAAGTTATTTCAAAGGGAGGAATTAGAAGAGAGAACAGGAAGGTGCAATGGAAAGAATCCTGTAGTCTAATGGTCCTCATAGTATGGTCTCTGGACCAGCAGCATCAGCATCAAATGAAAACTGTTGAAAATGCAAATTTTCTGAACTGGCAACTCTGAGAGCAGTAGGTAGCAAGCCGTATAAGACACACTGAAGTGTGAGAGCCACTAATCTGGTCCAGTGCTTCCCACACTGTCACCTGCATCACTTGGAGGGGGGTCGTTTTAAAATGCAGATTCTGGTTCAGCAGGTCTGGGATGGGCCCCCGAGTCTGAATTTCTACCAACCCCCAGGATGCTGCTGGTTCAGGGCCCATATTTTGAGAAGAAAAGTTGGAGTCCACCTGTGGAAGAAGATAAGCAGTCTTCATGTGGTTGAATTTCCTATGAAACCTGCTCTCACTATCTGACGGAAAAAAGTCCTTAGACAGGTTTCCTGGCTAAGCGTTACCATGCAGCCTCCCATATAAATTCTGTACTTAACACCTTATAAATATATTTGCAAACATATTTCTTATTAAAATAATAATTATTAATTTTTGAAATCCTATTTAAGGATGTCCCATTTAAGAAAACTTTCATTTATAAGTGGACCTATGAACCTTCCAGAAAGAGAAAAATAAAAATAATATTCATATATCTGCTGGTTATACTGTCTGATTAACTTTACTTCAAACACATTAACCAAACCATCTGCTCTCCATGAAAATCACCAAGCAGTCTGTTTCTCATATTTACAAATACTGACTCTCCATTTGTTTTATATGGGAATAATCTTTATAGGAATCTTCCAAATAAAGAACTGTGGCTCAGAAGGAAGGATCTAGACATGCTGTATAGCTTCAGTTTGCAAGTCATCCCTTTTGGTGTTAAACATAAATATGCTGAAAATTCTATATATTCCCTATTTCACTGAATCTAAAATGCCATCAATTTTCAGACACACTATTATTTTATGTACCACTAAGAAAAGTTGCCAATTAAACCATGCCAATTTTAAGACACCATTCCATCTAGATATGCATCTTAAAACATCAATTAAATTGCCTAATGAAAAATCTCAATGGTATGTCCATAATAAATAACTCATTTTCATCCACATAAGCATGGATGTTTGCCCATTCAACAATGTATTTCCCACACCTAAACACTGTAACAGTTTCCATATCTATGCAAGTCATATTATTTAGTTCAGTTCTGTACAGATGAATGAATATAAAAAGTAATTTTTTTTAAGTAGTAAAGGAAAAAAAAAGGGAGTGGCCTCTTTTTATCCTGGAGTGTGATATTGCTTGCTCAAAGTAATAAAAATTAATTACTCTCAATTTAGGTAATTTTCCAATCCAAAAGTATGCAATGAATCTATCTCTAGTCAATTTAAAATATATCCCTCTATTTTGGTAACACCTTTAAAAAGTCACAACCAATGAACAATAAACATCTTACAGCAAGAAGCAATTTATCCACTAACGGGAAAATAAACTTGCTTTGTAATTTTAACAAGCGTTGAAGAAATTTATAATGTTACACTGTAGCTACATAATAGTCGAACTTTAATTTGCATTTTCCCCTAAACTTCATCACTGAGTTTCATGTGAAAATTCTATTTCTAACTAATCATACCAGGAAAACTAAGGACATATATGATTACAGGTCATTTTAATTTTCACCTTCGTACAAAACCACATTTTCTAAATTCTCTAATATGGACATTAGTATGTAGGAATGATGGTTACTTAAAAAGTGGTTATACAGTAATAAATTGTATTTTATTTAATTCAGGCCTTTTTAATTATTCACACATATTGCTGTCACTTCACATCTCTATTCTAGTCTTAAACCTTCAATTATTCAAGAGTCCAGTTGTCAACATGTCTAATAAGAATTTCCATTACACAAAGCAAAGTTTCAGACAGAGGGACATAGGTGCTAACCTTGTCTCCCACCTGAAATTCTAGAATAAGCAATGAAAGTGCCAGTAGCCAAGGGTCTGATTTTTTGGTATATTAGACACATAGAAAGAACAGGTGAAAAATTTTCCCAACAAAAACTGTGTCAGTTAAACCCTGCCTTTTTCTGTAATCTATCCTATATAATAAAGAGCTAAGATGCAAATAGTTGTCATGCCCTTGCGCCCTAGCCAGGGGACCTGAGGCCACACCTTTTGCCCTCGGGCTGGGGTACCTGAAGCCAGGCCAGAGAACCTGAGGTGAGGCCACGCCCCCTGGCACTGGGCCAGGGATCCTGAGGCTGTGCCAGGGAATCTGAGGCCACACTCCCCCACCAGGTGCCAGGCTGGGGGACCTGAGGCTGCAGCCCCCTGCCTAGCAGGGCTGGACAGGGGACCTGAGGCTGAGCTCCCCACCCGGCAGGGCTTGATAGGGGACCTGAGGCTGCGCCCCCAGTCCTGCAAGGCTTGATGGGGGTGGGGCCAGCTGGGTCTGGGTCTCATGCAATTTCGAGGCGCGCATGGGTAGGCTGGGACTTGACTCTGGGTCCCATGGCGCACCCCCAGACTCTGACAGGAGGGAGATTTTCATATACATTTTACTAATCTTCTTTCATCTCTGACACTTCTATTATAGAGGAAGGGCAAATAGCAATATTAAAATATTTCCTGTAATTCATTTTTAATGTGCACAAATTTCATGCATTGGGTAAAGAGTTAATATGCAAATGGTCATCATGCCCTCGCACCCTTGTGCCAGAACTGCTCACTTAACACTGGGGAGAGAGGAATGGACCAGCAGGCACAAATGAGCTCTCGAGAGAGGAATGGGGATCAGCCAGGAACAACTGAGCTCGAGAGAGAGGAATGGGGATCAGCCAGGAACAACTGAGCTCGAGAGAGAGGAATGGGCATCAGCCAGGAACAACTGAGCTCGAGAGAGAGGAATGGGGACCAGCCACGCCTGGGAGAGGGACAAGCCATCCACCCCGCAGTTTCAGGCACCTGCGGCTGCGGCCTGGGCGAAGCCGCCTGCCCATGGTCCCCTGCAGCTGCAGCCAGCCCAGGTCCTGGGTGCCTGCAACCAGCCAGAGGAGGGAATCCTGGGTCCTGGATATGGGGCGAGGCAAAAGTGGTTAGGGGTGATCAGGCAAACAGAGGGGTTAGGGGTGATCAGGCAGGCAGGCAAGTGGTTAGAAACCAGCAATCCGGATTACGAGAGGCAGTGGGACATCCTCTGAGGGTCCTGGATTGGAGAAGGTGCAGGCTGGGCTGAGGGATCCCCACTCTGGCCATGCATGATTTTCATTCACCGGGTCTCGAGTGTGTGAGAGTGTGTGTGTGTGTGTGTGTGTGTGTGTATGCATGTAAAAAGCCAGTGACCAGAACACTATGACGACCAGACCGACCGGTTGCTATGATGCCCACTGCATCCTGCGAACCACCCAATGTGGGGGACTGCTGGCCAACCCCCTGCAGCCTTCCCTCTGGCCAGCCCTGCCCCACTCACCCCAGTCAGCCCACAGCCCCTCCCCCAAGCTGGCCCGCCCCTGATCGCCTCCCCATCCCAATAGGGGTTGGGGCCGGCCAGCCAACCTCCTGCAGGCCCTCTCTCTGGCCGCCCACCCACAATGGGCCCCTACCACTCAATCCACCTGCAGCCTCTCCCCTGAGCTGGCCCTGCCCGATTGCCCCCCCCACCCCAATAGGGGGTGGGCCTGGCTGGCCAACCTCCTGTAGCCCCTCCTCCCACCTGGCCCCACCCCTGATGGGCCCCCACCATACCAACTGGGGATGGGGCTGGCTGGCCAACCTCCCACAGCCCCTCCCCTGGCCACTGACCCCCGACTGCCCCTCCCCCCACCCCATTCAGAGGCAGGGCCAGCCCACCCACTGCACACAACCGCTCCCCATGACTGTCCCACCCCCAATTGGCCCCCCCACCCCAATCAGGGGCAGGGGCAGCCAGCCAACTGCCCTCAGCCCCACTCCCCAGCTGGCCCAGCCCTGACTGGGTCCCAATCGAGGTGGGCCAGCCAGCCAACCTCCCACTGTCTATTCCATCCAACAGGCCTGGCCCCAATCCATACACGAATTTGTGCACTTGGCCTCTAGTAAAATTATAATTAAGGCTGTTCATTACAGTAGGTCACACAGGGGCTAGTGCTATCTCCTAAGAGACATAATCAGTTATCAAAGTGACTGGAGACACCACTGTGTTTGAGGGCCAAGATGCATGGGACATACTCATGTAGTGAAGATTCGTCCTGAGAATCCTCCTATATAATAAAGAGGGAATATGCAAATTGACCACCAGGCCGGTCAATTTGCACCCACAGCTGAGGCTAAGTTCCCATAACGAGCCTTAAGAAGCAATCAATAAGGACTTGAGGCTGCACCCTCTTCCCTGGTGCCAGGCCGGGGGACCTCAGGCCATGCCCCCTGCCCTGGCCTCAGGCCAGGGGACCTAAGGCTGTGCCCCCTGCCCCAGCACCAGGTTGGGGAATCACAGGCCACTCCCTCTGCCCAGCAGGGCTTCATGGGGGATCTCAGGCTGTGCCCCCCTGCCTTGGCACCCAGCGGACCGGAGGCTGCACCCCCCCTCCCCTGGCAGGGCTTGACAGGGTGGGACCGGTGGTGCCTGGATCTAGCCCAATGAAGGGGGACCGTCAGGTTTGGGTCTCGAGTGATTTTGAGGTGCACGTGGGTGGTTGAAGACTTGACTCTGGGTTCCATGGTGCACCCCAGACTCTGACAGGAGGAAGATTTTCATATACGTTTTACTAATTTTCTTTAATCTCTAACACTTCTATTATAGAGAAAGGGCAAATAGCAATACTAAAATATTTCCTCTAATTAATCCCCTTTTAATGTGCACGAATTTCGTGCACTGGGCCACTAGTCTTTTAAATATCCAGCCATATCAATCACGATAAAACGGCATTACTTCAGGACATAACACTGAAAAGTTTTTATATTATGGAAAACCCAAGGTAATTTAGGAGAAGATAGCTAATGTGAAGAAAGTTGAGCTAAAATAACTAATGTCTAAAAATCAGTGACCATTTTTCTCACATCACATATTGTTATCATTGCAATGTCATAAGATTGAACATATCTAAACTAGTGAGCGAGATACTGGCATTGAAGCCTTAAATTTCAATCTTGTTAATTGTATTCATTATTATCGATAAGCAGGAAGAATCCAGTCTGTGTCTGGAAGCTTGTGACACAAAAGGTGCCATACAATGTAACCTGAAAACATGGCAGCCACAGAGGGGTTATATTCATGTGTGTGTTGATTGTGACAGTCTATAATTTATCTTGGCATTTTACCTCTAATTTAACGTAAGTTGTTTATTATCATAAAAAAGGTTTTTGCAACGCTCAGATGTTCCCTCCCCGCAACCCCCCACCCCTTCCCACACACACAGCGAGTGTCCATCTCTATCTCTGGCCCTTCTTTTTCTTGTTAGAAATAGCTCCGAATGGTTTCATGGCTCTTGGAGCCAAATGCGTTCATTGGAAGCAGGTGCAAACACCCAGGCACGTGCT
This sequence comes from Murina feae, assembly GCA_004026665.1. NCBI lineage: Eukaryota > Metazoa > Chordata > Mammalia > Chiroptera > Vespertilionidae > Murina > Murina feae. The sequence continues at coordinate 6,065 of PVJC01027579.1, forward strand.
CTCTTCTGAGTATGTACTGCAATGAATGATGTGGCAATGCATGTCCCCAACATTGCTCTCCTTTTAGATCTTCCGTGCATTTAAGCCGGAGCATCACACTGATGATGTGCATTTCGTGGCAAGGTTCATTTCCTGGCGGGAAAGTGGGCTTTATAAACGTTTGTGGCAAAGGGAAGGAGCCCTGGTTCTGAGCATCACTGCTCCAAAGTGCAGAATCACATGCTTAGCATAAAAAACCAAACTTAAAAATTGTTTCCGCTGCCTCCAACTCCGGGGATCCAATATTCCCACTGCACTCGAGCCGACACACGCCGCTGCCCTCAGCCCACCTCTGTGCCCGCACGGGGACGAGCAAGAGTTCTTAACCGTTTGGGGGGAGCAAGGACCCTCTGGGGGATTCGACGAAAGCCAAGGGCCGCCTCCCGGGAAATTCCTACACCTTGCTGCACTCAATTCGGGAGGGCGGGGATGGCAGGGGCTCCCAGACGCAGCCTCTGCAGCCCGCTGGGGACCCCGGCAACAGACCTCCAGCCTGAGAGCCCCGCGAGTGGGGGCGGGGAAGGGTGGGCGGCAAAGACCGGCGGGCGCTGCAGTCGGCGTGCCGGTCTGACCCCCCGCCCAGCCCAGCCCTCTCCGGGCTGCAGTGCCTTGGGGCGCGGAGCTTCGCCTCCCGGTGCCGCACCGCAGGGCACCCGCGCAAGTTCAGCGCCCAGCGTACGGGAAAGGCTCAAACGGGCTGGCACAGCCAGCAGCACTGCGTCCTCGGCGCCGCACCGCTGCCGGAGCGGGGGGTCGGGGACGGAGGCGGGCGCCGGGGTCGCACCCGAGCAGGGTCGGGCTGCAGGGGGGCCGGCCCGCACGGCCCCGGCCAGGCCGCCCCGCCCCGTCCGCGCGGGTCCCGCGACGGGGCGGACCGGGCGGCTCCGCTGCAGCCGCGGGGCGAGCTGGGACTGCCGCCCGGGACGCGGGCCGCCCGCCCGGCCCGTTCCCCAGTCGGGCTCTCGGTCTCCGCCACGCTCACCCCCTCTTCGGCCCCCAACGGTCGCTACCACCGCCCGCAGCTCACCTCCCCGGCCGCTGCCGCCGCCGCCGCTCCTGCCGCCGCCGCCGCCGCCGCTACCGCCGCCGCGCGCGATCTCGCGAGACTTCGCTCCCCTCGGGCTCCCGGGCGCTCCCCCGCCCTCCCCCGGCCGGCGCGCACGGACCGGGGCCTGGGATAGACGCGGCGCGCTCCCTAGAAGCTGCCCGGAGCTGCGGGGTCTGGCCTTAGCGATGCTTGGCACTCGATGTCCCAGTCGTTACGGCCACTCCGCCCCCCGCCGGGACAGTGAAGGGTTAAAAGCCAGGTGCGAGGCGGACTGCCGCCTCCCTCTCACCTGGCCGGCCGGGGCGCGTGCGCATGCGTGCGCCTGGAGCCCTGGACCTGCGAGCCTTTGCAAAAGCTCTGGCCTCAGAGACAGCGATCCCAGCAGCCGGTCTGCCGGGGCACGTGTGTGCCCAGTGCTTGTCCAGCTCCCTTCGGGTCCTCGCAGCAGCCCCCAAGAAATGGGCATTACCATACTCCCCACTCCAGAGAGGAAGAAACGGAGGCTTGGCAAGGTTAAGTCACTAGCTCCAGGACACAAGGCAGGAATTGGCACCTGGGGTTGTCTGACTCCCAAGCCAAAGCCCCATTTCCCCCCTCCATGACAAGCCCCCACAGGCCCTGCCCCTGCCCTCCTTCCACTGAGAACACTAGTCTCAGCACCAGCCTTTACTTCCCTCCCAAGGTTCACCCAGGTGGGAGCCCTAGGCGATGAGTTGCTACAGTCCCTCGGGTTTTTTTGGAGCTGCTGTCAGGAAAACACTTCTCCCAAATTACACAACCTTCCTAAAAGGCCTCCCTGTTCCAGACCCTGTGCAGCGCCCTGAAAACGATCTGAATATATTTTGTTCTATCGCCTCTCCAGACCACTGGCATTTTGATGATGGTAGAGAGCATAGCATTTTGATGATGGTAGAGAGCATAGCAGTTCATAACACAGGACACAGAACCAGACTGTATGTGATATTACAGGGCATAGAGAACCATAGGACTACTTCTTAAGGACTAACATTATAAACAGTAGTTTCCCCATATCCAGGGTTGGTTTCGCTCTCCGCAGTTTCAGTTACCTATGGTCAACCACAGTCCAAAAATATTAAATGGAAAATTCCAGAAATAAACAGTTCATAAGTTTTAAAGTGCAGGCCATTCTGACTCGTGTGATGAAATCTCGAGACTTCCGTTCTGTCCAGACCGGGACATGAATCATCCCTTGGTCCAGCTATCCTTGCTTTCTGCGCTCCCCTTCTGTTAGTCACTTAGTAGCTGCCTCTCTTATCTCATCAAATGCCTTACGATCATAGTGCTTGTGTTCAAGTAACCCTTTTTTTTCATAGGTATGTACAGGAAAAACCATGGTATAGGTAAGAGTTTAGTACTATCCCAAGTGTAAGGCATCCACTGGGGGGTCTTGGAACATATTCCCCACAAATACTATTATTGTCATTGTTTCTAAAGCGGAGGAACTAGCATTTATTGAGGGTATTTCAAGGTCACTACCAGTAGTCTTCCAAGTTAAGTCACAGGAGACTCAGGGAGATGAAGAAACTGACCATGTTGCTATAATGAGACAGGATTTGCACTTGGGTCTGAGTTCAGAGCTAACTACTGCCTTGCACTAAAGTCCCATGCGCTACAGGAGCTAGTTGGGCTGGGCCAACAAACAGTTATCAAATCAAGAGCCTTGCAAGTTCTAGCTATCCCTTCACTATCAGGGCCTGACTCAGCCCACCTGACAGTCACGTCAGTGTCAGCAAAAGTTGGGTTGCCCACCCTGCAAGCCTGTCCACTCCCTCCAGAAACAATGCCACTCTCAAAGGTCATAGGTGTCCCTCCATGGGGCATCACTCAAACCACCTGATAGAGGAAGTGAGCGAGGAAGGGAAATCACATCTGATGAGCAGCAGCAAGGTGTCCAATACTACTCCAGGTGCTATACAGTCATCAATTCATTTAGTCCTCCCAACAGCCCCATGTGGAGGGTATAATTGCACCCATTTTAAAGTTAAGAAAATCAAGGAACTAAGAGGAGAGAGAACATGCCAAGGACACACATTTGGTAAATGGGAGGGCTGGGGTTACACTTCAAGTCAAGCGATACCCCAAACCACAGACTTTGACCTCAGTTACCGACAAGGTTCTTCCCTGCTCCCTAAAACTTATGTCTTCATGAAGCTGCAAACCTAAAAATCCCCTCAGTTCAGGACTCCAGTCTGAGATGCTGTATATTTTCCTTCAGGTAGAGCATGCCTCAATATTCTCATCTAAAATAAGGATATAAGCCCAGCTGGTGTGGCTCAGTGGTTGAGTGCCCACGCATGAATTGAGAGGTCACTGGATCAATTTTTGGCCGGGCACATGCCCAGATTGCAGGCTTAATCCCCAGCAGGGGATGTGTAGGAGGTAGCCAATAAATGATGTTTCTCTCTCATCGATTTTCCTATCCCTCTTTTTTCCTCTCTCTCTAACAATAAATTAAAAATAAATAAGGAAGGGGTGTCTAAATTCAAAATAATTTATCCTATTTCTGACTACTCCATGTTCCATATGACATAGAGAGTTCTATTTTTTAAAAAAAGGATAGACATAGGTTGTTGAGAGGATTAACCAAGTTAATATTTGTGAAGCATGTACGAAAGTGCCTTGCACAGGTTAAGCTCTTAATAAATTATAGCTATTATTATCCTGGGGATGTTTGATATTTCATTCGTTCCTCATCTCGCAACATAAACTCCAAATCAGTTTGGAGGGATGTGGCCATTTCTGCTCAGGCATGGGAATACAATTAGTTTCTAGCACTCTGGAAACAATAAATGATCTTTAATGGACAAAATTACCCTTGTTCTTCCTCCTGATCATGAAAGAAGACTAGACTCTTCTCAAGCTCTTCCCAGTTTCCTGGAAGACTAGCAGCTGATTTTTAAAAAGGCTCCCCTTGAATAGAAAAAGTCACCCTAATATTTTTTAAGTTGTTGGCAAAAAAAAATTAAGCTGAAACTTTTAAGAGAATTTTGGTGAGGCTGGGAGTTAATATAACTATAGTGATATCATGATTGGGGGGAAGGTTTTTACAGGAACTGAAGCTGCTGTCACCCTCAGCCATGGTACCCTAAAATGAGATTTCTACCCTGACACAAGGCACACCACATGTTCCCATCAATGGCAATATGATTCTCACCATGGAAGGGGTGAACATAACAGGATCCATTGAAAACATTATAGTTTGACAAACACACACACACACACACAAGAACAACAACAACAGCAACAACTGAGGTGATTCTAATATGCACACCTGTAAAGGCTTAATGTACAGTTCCCAAAAAGCGCTATTTAGATACCTGTTGATCTGAGAGCAATTTTATACCTGCCTAAAATGGATTCATTTAATGCTCACTCATTCATTAAAAACATATTAGGCACTTAAGTGCCAGTTATTGTGTGAGTAGCTATGAGTAAGACAGATCATGGTCTATGCTCTCATCACATTTATGGCCTAGAAGGAGAGAGAGGTGTTAATTACATAATTAATCCTATAAATGTTGAAATGCTATGGGACAAATAGGATGCAAAAGAAGAGCAAATGACTCCCCCCCTCCAAAAGAAAAAGAAGTCTGGGTGGAAAAGTAGGAAAGAACTTATCTGAACTAAGTTCTGAAGGATGCGTTAGAGTGCAGTAGGAGGAGAGGGGAGAACATTCCAGAGATAGGGATGTTATGGATCAGCAAGGAGAAGGTAAGTGTTGGCGGCTGGGAAGACGGGAGGGTGGTGGGCCCTCTAGAGGCATCTCGGAGATGTATGTACCCTGAGCATATGGGAGAGAGAAGAGAACCCAACTGGAGGTGGAAGAGTGATGAGTTGAATGTCATTGGTCCCCGCGTACCCATTCTGCCCTGTTGGCCCACCCAAGCTCATTATGGAATCCTGACACCTCTGCCCCACTGGTACTTGATCAAGGATGACACAGCTGTCATATCTCTAGCCAATGCTTGATCTGAGGGAATCAAACATTATAAAGTCCCAGCACCCTAGAGCAGAAATCCGGCTACAAATCTGCCTACCTCACAACTAGGACTGGGAGATGATGTAGGCTCTGCCAGCCACAGGTACCACATGAGGCTGAGCCTGGGTTCTGTTGATGTGACCATTGTCGAAAGCAGCCAGCTCTGGGGATGGCGGTGCAGAGTGGAGCTCCTGATGAAGAGCTGCACCAGTGCTGATGGCAGTGGTGGCTGCAGTGAGAGCAGACTTGGGAGGGTGGCAGCTAGCTCATGGGGCCAGACCTGCAGTGTGGTTTGGGGCATTTTTCCTAGAAGCTTAGCCTCAAGTTCCTTCCTCCAGCCCTCCAATGATTCTGTGGGATATCCAGCTTCCTTTATTACATTCTCCTTTCTGCCTAAACCAGCTAGCCTTTCCACCGAGAACGCTAGTCCTTCACAGGCAAAGCCAATTGGAGCCAATGAGACTTGGAGAGAGTCTCGCTAAGATTAGTGGCCAGGGGAACTTTCTCTGCTGTAAGAGAGAGCTGAGGAAGCCAGCTCACTCTCCCTGCCTGACACAGACCTCGGTTGCCACCAATGGCTCTTCCCACAACTGTGGGATAAGAGAGGGCCTGGGCGGTGCAGAGTAGAGCAGAGAAACCAAAGGACCTGGGTTCTTAACATCAGCAGCTGCTGGACTGACCCTAGACGTATAAGGCCTGGATGCCCTCTTCCCTGAGCTGATGCATATGGTTAAACCAACTGGAGTTGGCCTCTCTGTTCCTTGCAGCCCAAACATTCACACGGGTGCAGGGAGGAAGGGGGCAACTTACAGGGAACAGGCGTGTATCTTCCCTGGCTGTGTCAGGAGACACCCAAAATCCTGGGCAACCTTCCACATCTACCCTCCTTCCTTACCCCTCCCCACCCCCCCACCCCCGGCATACACACATATACACACACATTCCACATACTGCCACCAATATCAATACCATTCGGGCAATCCCTGTCTGGCTTTGAACACTTCATTCATGAAAACACATTCTTTCTTAGCCCCTCCCCTCTTTTGACCATTTCTTTGATGAGCACTGTGTGGTTCTGTTACTTGCTCAGTTCACACATCTGGTACACGGCAGAGCTGAAGGATTGGAGGCAATCCAGATCCCAAACTTTTAGCCACTAATTTTAATGCTATATACTATCCAGCCTCCTTACATTAAAAAAAATATATATGGCCTTTAGCCAGAGTGGAGGGAGGGGGAGGGGAAATAGAAAAAGAGCTCAAATCCACCTCCATATTTATTTTCTGGCTTTGAGCAAGCTTCTTGGGTCTCACTTGGAAGTGAAAGTGAAGTAAATGATGCAAGCTCCATAAAGTCTGCCAGTCATCTGTGCTGTTTGCCCATGACTTCGGGCTTCCCACCTTCTAGGCACATTCAGTATTGTACTTGAGTGGGGTCATGTGGCTAGTCCTAGCCAAGGAGTGTGTGAACGGTGAGAGTGTGTGTCACTTCTGGGCCACTACTATGTTGAGCAGAATCCCCAGTCAGTCCATTGTGAACTTATAATATGAGCACAAAACCCAAACCTTCATTGTTTTAAGCCACTAAGAGGTGGGGGTTAGCACCCGTTAGCCTATCCCTGTTAGTACATAAAGTATGTTGATTTGCTTATTCATTCACTCAAGAAACACTTTTCTTCTATAGTTCAAAACCCCCAGCTTGACAAGAGAGAAAGCACAGGCTGCAGTCCTGAAGATTCTGGTTCAAAATGTCTGGATGGGCCCAGACCCCTACAGTTTGGGGACTCCTGATTTCCTGGCAAGCCTGAGACCCTTGCTTACTATTGGGCCACCATGTGATGGTAGAGTAGAACAGGGTCCCTCTCCTTGATGTCCACAGAGGCTGGGAAGGACAGGTGCAGACATGCACACGTGGTTAGGTGACCTGGAACCTGTGAAATGAAGCGAGGAGCTTCATAAAGCTGTATGTGTGATAGGTAGTAGACTTGCATCCTGGCAAACTCATTCATTAACTCTGTGATCCAAGATCAGGTACTTAGGCTCTCTGAGCCTCCGTTTCCTCATTCTAGCAGACATAGTATCATTTGTCTCTGTTTTCCAAATATGAAAATTGAAACTCAGCAAAGTTCAAAAAACCAGCCCATGGTCACGCAGCTGGTATTCACCCCCAGGTCCTTCTGTATCTAGGGTCCACATTCTTTGAAATATATATATTATTGATTTCAGAGAGGAAGACAGAGGGAGAGGAGACAGAAACATCAATAATGAGGCAGAATCATTGATTGGCTGTCTCCTACACACACCACCCACTGGGGACCAAGCCCGCGAATCAAACCATGGCCTCCTGGTTCATAGGTTTATGCTCAACTGCTGAGCCATACCAGCCGGTGAGCCCACATTTTTAAACACTGGGCTTAGCTGTTTCACACAAGGCCCCTGCTTGTATCTCTAGTCATAGCTCTTGTCTCCCCCTTCACCTACAACCTTATCTTCCTGCCAACCCAAGTGCTTGTCATCCTAGGCCACCGGTTCTCAACCTGTGGGTCTTGACCCCTTTGGCAGTCAAACGACCCTTTCACAGGGGTCGCCTAAGACCATCCTGCATATCAGATATTTACATTAAGATTCATAACAGTAGCAACACTACAGTTATGAAGTAGCAAGGAAAATAATTTTATGGTTGGGTCACAACAGAAGGAACTGTATTTAAAGGGCCAGAAGGTTGAGAACCACTGCTCTAGGCCCAACCATGTTATTTCATAACTCCATGCTTTGGCTCAAGCTGGTCGCTCTGCTTAGTATACCTTCCCTCCATTCCTGCCACTCTAGCTCCAAACACCGGCTGAATCTTTGGACTCACTTTGGTGACCCATCCTTGGTTCTGTGACCATCCCCCAGAGTACGGTCCTGCAAATGGCCTTGCATGTGCCTCCATCAGTAGACTGCAGCCTTGCGGAAGGCAGGGCCTTGAGTTCCTGTCTCTGGACCATCTGACTAGCACTGTGGGCACTTGTGCTAAAGCGTAAATCATAGCCACCTGAATACCAACCAGCTCAGCAAAACCAAAACCCTACAGCTCACAAGACAGACCCTCCCAAGAAGACCGACCACATAGCAAAGTATTTCAGAGAGCAGGTTGAGAATTTTAATCTAGCCTTCATCACTTTGTAGCTCTGTGACCCCAAGCACCATACTTAAGCCCTTCCAATCCTCAGTTTCTTAGATGTAAAATGGGACAAATGAAAGCACTTCCTCACACAATTGTTGTGAGAATTCAGTGAGACATCATGTACGTACACAGTAAACTTATACATACATACTGCCCTGCTTATAAGGAAGAACTGAATTAAAGTCCAGCCACCTTCATAACTGTTATGATTGCCATCATTGTCTACTTATTATTATTATTATTATTGCTACCACTACACTCAGCATGTCCCTATTGCTATCATTATTAATCGCCACATTCTTCATCCCTTTCCAACAGGCCTTAGGTGACTTTGCTAAGGATTCCTTCCAAGAAAGGATAGTATTCTTGGAATTCTTGAAATGAGTTCTTCATTGTCTTGCTGATGGTTCAGTGCCCACAATGATTTAATACCCATAGTGCCCCCCCAGAAGCTGCCCAGTTGGCTCCTCAGGAAGTTATATCTGCCAAGACCTTCTCATCTAGGCTTCCTGGATGCAGCTAAGAAAATATGAGCTCTCCTGAGGCTCCCCCTCTCACTGACTTGACATCATCTCGCCCTGGGGCATTCTGAGTTCATTCCTGGTCAGCCCAGGCCACTGCGAAAGGGGCCCCCACCCCTGGCTCTGGGAGCGGCAGGATACCAGTCAAACAGGTCTGTGGGTTCCTGGACTCATTGATAACACTAAAAGGAATAATACCTGGAACAGGCTTATTTCTTTCTTCCCAGAGGGAGCTGGAAGAGTCAGGCTTTTGAGTTTCAAATAATAAATGTTTCATGTGCCATCAGAGTGAGCAACTCTTACCCCTCCTAGCTTATTTTTCACACATCCGGAGTGTGGTGGGCAAAATTTTGGTTTTCAGTAAAGCATTCCTTGAGGTTTCATGCAGAAGAACTCCAAGCTGTTATGAAAGGACGGAAGAGCAGAAAATTCCCCCAGGAACAAGGAACCAACCCTCAGACAACAAAATAAAGGGAAATGTAACCTTGGCCTTTCTGATTAAAAAGAGTCTGAAGACCAGCCATGAAAGGTTTCTGCTAAGATCTGCTGTTTGGTGAAAATTCACAGAGTCTATGAAAGGGAAAAAAAGATGGATGTTGGGAGGGGAGGGAGGAGAAATCAATGAAGAGAAAAGAAGGCAGAGCCAGCAAGAGGCAAGGTGTTCCTAGGAGCAAAGACAGTAGTCCAAGAGGACCACTGGGTGGGTTTTATGCAGGGGGCTGGAGAAGCAAAGAGGCAATTTTTTCTTTTCTTTTTCAGAACCATGTTGATACTCAACTGCTCAAATAAATTTGCATTCCCATCTCAACTGACTCATTTGGCTGGAACAATGAGCTCACATTCCAGAGTCTGGGCTGACCCTTGTGCACCCCACTGCCGATAAAATATAAAGTGTGTAATTAGTGCTTTTTTGCACTAAGATAGACCATGCAATCTGCTGGGTTCTCTTTCGTCTAGCTTCTGACTGCAACGTCCAGTAATGCTGTGTTCTCATGTCGGCCATTTCCAGGGCGGAAGGATGAGACAGAAACATTTTTTACCATTTACCAAGATTTAAAGATCAGCCCTTCAATTAAAAAAACAAAGTTATAAATAAGGAAAGTTATAAATAAAGGAGGCAAGCATGACCATATGGTGATGAATTGAAATTGGTAGTATTTAGTATGAAAAATAAAAATTTTCTTAAATAGATAGATAGATACAGATATAAATATACTAGATGTGTGTGTATGCATGGATTGGTATACAGAATATATTTCCAAGCCCTTAACACTGAGAGGGCCTAGAAGCAAGGATTGCCCAGTAGCAATGAGCACATTTACCACCCAGATCTTGGTTTCTAAACACCATTCTTCAATTAAAGGAACCAGAGCTCCTTATAGAAGTGGTTGATTACAGACCAGAGGCAGGAAAAATATAAGATGGACCTTGAACCAGAAAATAGGGAATTGTAGTGCCAGAAAATAGGGAATTGCTAAAAAAAAGTTGTTGAAAACATTTAGGAGTTAACCTTAAAGAGCTTTCGATGGCCAAAGCTGGAACAGTTTGAGCAACAAAATAATGGCAGTTGGATTAAAAGCCATAGAATAAAATAAATACCCATGATTCCATATTAATTATAGACACCACACTAATCAAGTGATTGAGGTTAATGTCACTAGTAATAAGTCAGGTTGCTATGAAGCCCTGAGAGAAGGCTTCAATGAGGAGGACACTTCATCTCTGTGGTGCCCTTCCCCAGACCCCCTTTCACATCACAAGAAAACATCAGACAAACCCAAACTGAGGGACATTCTACAAAATACCTGAACAGTATTTTTTTTTAAGTGCCAGTGTCATGAAAGACAAGGGAAAACTGAGGAGTTGTCATAAATTGGAGGAGAGCAAGGAGATATGATAACTAAGTGGGACCTTGCATAGAAAAGCATACAAAGGGAAAACACCGGTAAAATCTGAAGGAAGTCCATGGGTTAGTTAACGTTGTATCCATGTTAATTTCTTAGTCTTGCTATCATTATAAAAGATGCTAACATTGGGAGGTGCTGGGTGAAGCGTATATGGAAATACTTTGCTGAAAGTCTAAAATCATCCTATATAATAAAAGGGTAATTTGCAAATTGACCTTAAAGGCAGAACGACCAGAATGACCGCTGGACCAGTCACTGTGAGGTCCACTGACCACCTCTGGGTCCCTCTCCCTGGCCAGCAGGCTCCAATCGCCTGATGGCCACCCTCAGTGGGAGCGGGGCCGGCAAGTGGGCATGAACAGCCAACCTCTCGGTCCCTTCCCCTGGCCATCAGGTATCAATCACCCTATGGTGAATGGGGAACCGGGGGTGGGTGGCAGCGGAGGGCAGGGTCGGCTGCAGGCAGCTGGGGAAGATGGCCTTAATCACAGGCCAGGGCTAGGGACCGTACCCATGCATGAATTTCGTGTACCAGGCCTCTAGTTTTAAAATAAAAAGTCTTAAAAATGAGGTGCTGAATTTTTCTGGTTATTGCTGAAAGGGTTTTCCAGGAGCAACCTAGAAACCATCCATTCCAAAACCAGTAAAATTGTCAATCATTGTTACACCAACACATTTAATTAAAAATAAAAACTGATATAAGAAGTAAGGCTCTTATGGGCTATCCAGTTTATGGGGAAAGAATACGAGGGGAAGTTTCACTCAACAAGTGCTTATGCTTGTTAGGTTCTGCACTGGGCTCTGGGGATATAATGGCAAACATCAGGCATGGTCCCTGTCTTCAGGAGCTTACTATCTAAGGGAGGAGAACAGACCAAACACAAAGCACAAAAGATAAATAAAGTAACTGTGAGACGTGACAAATGCCCTGAAGGAAATCAATGAGGAGGCCTGGAAAGGCATTTCCACGGTGATGACGCTGACTTGAGACCTAACGAATGGGGAGCTGTGGCACAAATAATCATGCCTATTAGGTCGTATGTTGACTTCGATCGAAATCCTAAATCCACAGTGTACACTGCTACCACCACATCTACTACCACCATATTCATGGGGCCCTCCCAATAATCCTACCAAGGAGAGATGAATGAGCCCACCAGTAGCACCACCAATACAACCCTAAATGGTAATAATGAAAGGGAGTGTAGTCATATGCTATGTTCTAAAGGATTGTGTACCTTCCCTCCCCCCCCACCTTCAAATTGATATGTTGGAACCTAGTATTGAATATGATGATATTTTAATGGGAGACCTTTGGGAGGTGATTGCATCATGAGGATGGAGCCCTTTCGAATGGCATTAGTGCCCTTGTAAAAGAGACCTCAGAAAGCTCTCTCACCCCATTCTGTCATGGGTGGGTGCACACAGTGAACAGATAACCATCAAGAAACCAAGAAGTAGGCTATCACCAGATACCAAATCTGCCAGCACCATGACCTTGGACTTCCCAACCTCCAGAAATGTGAGAAATCAATGTTTTTTTTAAAGCTACCTACTCTATGGCATTTTTGTGGTAACAGCCCAAGTGGACAGAGACACCAGGCCCATGTTTTAAGGCTGTGTGAGGGTGTGTGGCATTATTCATATCAGTGGAGAAATTAACCTCTATGCTGTTCTTTTCCCCTGGCAGAACCTGAGAGAGGAAGAGACCAGATTGGAGAGCACAGCACATTCATGAGAGGAGAAACAATGCAATGCCCAGAGCAGAGCAGGAAATGAGTTTATTAGAAATGAGTTGTCCTGACAAGAAAAAAAAGTAAGAAGAATATTTGGGGTGGGGAGAGTAAAAGAAGGAAGGAAGCGAAAGATACTCAGGGGATCTTGAAGGAAAATACTTAATGCTCACTTATACGGTGTTTGCATTGAAAACTCCTTCTAGACCCCCAAAAACTTGTAAAGTCTACCACATACTCAGATTTGGTGTGTCTGTATGTGTCTATATGTGTGTCTGGGTGTCTGTGTCTGTGTGTGTCTGTGCATGTGAGTGCATGTCTATATGTATGTCTGTGTGTATGTCTGCCTGTGTATGCCTCTGTGTGTTTCTGTGCATGTATATCTGTCTGTACATGCATGTGTGTGTCTATGTGTATCTGAGTATGTGTCTCTGTGTGTGTCTGCCTATGCATGCATATGTGTGTCTGTGTGTATCTGAGTATATGTTTGTGTGTGTCTGTACATGCATATGTCTGTATGAGTCAAACACACAAAGACAAAGACACACACAAACACACCCCGACATAGACAGACACAGACACATACAAATTCACAGAGGCACACAGAAACAAAGACACACCCAGCACAGACAGGCACAGCAACACACACAGACCAAGACAGAACCATTTACAGACACATACTCAGACTCACACAGACACTCACATGCATACACAGACAGAGGCTTGAATGTCTGCAGAGTGAAGACAAATGCATTGCCACAAGAGCCAGAGGGAGACAGAGAAGTGGGCAGAGAAAGGAGGAAGTTAAGGCCCAGGTGACTGTGAGAATGTAAGGCTCCAGGAATTAGATGACATCTTTGCAAGGACATTGGAATTTCCCCAGGACTTGGAATGCGGGTGGGAGTGGCAATCAGATTCCTAGTATCTAGAGACTTCAAAGGGTAGGATGGCCCGCCTCCAATGGGCACCTGGCTTTTGGTGTGTTATCTCCATTTTTGCCGCTGAGAAAGCTGAGTCTTAGGCCTAGGACTTTCATAGACCGAAGAGAAATACCCACAACTGAGCTTCTTGGGTGGACTGACTCTTGGCTGAAAACAGTGAATCACAGAGTGAGAAAATCATCCGTTTTTCTATTTGCTCTCAGTCCAGCTGAGAAAGTCTCTTGTTGGTGCTACTCTATATTTCCCTAAGACTTGCTAATCTTTTTTGAAATAAAATATTTTTTTTATTATTATCAATCAAGAGCGTCCCAGCCTCAGACACACTGACTGGAATATATTCATTCCTTTGTGGCTTTACCTAAGTACAGCTCGACGGATAAGTGATTTACAGCAGTAGAACATGCGGACGAAGTCATTTAGAATCATTCGGGAGGCAATTTAGCTGTCTTATCAACATAAATGGGATGTCACGGAAGATATTTTTCCACTTGATGGATATTAATTTTTCTTATCTACTCTGGGAGCAAACTATGAAGCGTCCAACTCATTAGAAACTAGTATTTGAAGCCTTCCTGGGCTTCCAAAAAATTCAAGGCTTTTGTGACAGTAGAGACACTACATTCAGGAAAGGCCTTTTATTTGTTTTCTTGCCATTAATTTTTATTTTGCAAAGATCCAAACCGGCAAGAAAGTTGCAAGAACAGCACAAGAAATGCTCATGCTCTTAACTTACAGTCTCCAAGTGTTTATCTGCTTTCTTTGTGTGTGTACGTGTGTGTTGTGTCTGTGTATGTGAATACGTGTATGTGTATATACACACGTATACACAATATATGCACATGCATATAAATGCACACACTTTTTAAAAAAAGCATTTCAGAATAAGTTGACCAATATCACGATCTTTTATTCCTAAATACTTCATGAATCTCCCAAGAACAAGGACAGAAAATTTCCTGTTGATACCATGCCAGTATCTCATATGTACTATCTAATATTCCAAGTTTGCTACTGTCCCACTGAAGTCACTGCAGAGAATTTCTGGTCCTGGAGCCACTCCAGGACTCCACTGTGATTATCTGCCATTTTGCTCCGGTCTGATTGAATCTGAAATAGTTCCTCAGTCTTTCTTCATCTTTCATGTCATTGACCTAACTCCCTTTTTAACAAAGGGAAACTCAGCTTTGAACTAGGAACATCATCCAGCTAGAATGTGATCAGCTTTTGTTTTCCGAGTGTTTATCTTTCCAATTATTTTTAATTTTTTATTGATTTCAGAGAGGAAGGGAGAGGGAGAGAGAGAGATAGAAATATCAATGATGAGAGAGAATCATTGATTGCCTGCTTCCAGCATGCCCCCCAATGGGGATCGAACCCGCAACCCAGGCATGTATCCTGACCGGAAATCAAAACCGTGACCTCCTGGTTCGGAGGTTGACGCTCACCCACTGAGCCATGCCGGCTGGGCTGCAATTATTTTATCCTTAGGGCACTGGTTTCTTATGTATGGCAGTGACATATGGTTTTCCTAAACTTTTTTTAAATTTAAAGAGTGAATTAATTGAAAGGGCAATATTAAGGGAATGCTAGAACAGGAATGTAGATCTAGTCCAGGTCCTCTCAAACTCAATCCTAGTGGCATTTGGGGGCAGATAATTCAATTTTGTGCAGAGCTGTCCTGTGCTATTTTGGGTGGTTAGCAGCATCTCTGGTCCCCACCTACTAGATGCCAGAAGCATCCCCCACACTCCCTCTGGTTGTGATGACCAAAAATATCTCCAGACATTACCAAATGCTCCCCTGGGAGGCAAACTCACTTGGTTGTGAGCCACTGATCTGGCCAAAAAACATGGGAGTGGAATGTGAGAGATCGAAGTTTGGGAGCCCTGGAGTAGAGCACTTGCCTTTGTCCAACTGGGCTCTGGTGATGTTTACCAAGTCCTGCCACCGTGCCTGGCCTGTGCTGGGTGCTGGGGCACATAAACGAGCAGGACACAGTTCAGATCTTAAGGAGCTGCTGTGAAACGAAAAAGGGTGGGGGGGGGGGCGGGGAGGTGGTCCGAGAGGCAGAAAAAAAGTAAAGCCAAGAAAAAGGAGCTTGGAAAAACTATACCATCCCCTAGAATTAAGTCTCCTTAAGCCTTGTGACTCTCACAACCGTTCTTCTGCCCCAATAATTCCTTTCAAGGCATGAATCAGATTATTTCACTCCTCTGATTAAAAGCCTCCAGTAGCTTTCCATCACACGCGGACTAAGATGCAAACTCCTTTGAGGAACTAAAAGACCCTGCGCGATCCAGCTCCCTCCCTCCTTAGCCTTTATTTTGTTTGCTCATTACTCTCATGCTCCATCCACTCTGAACGTCTCTCTCTTCCAAGATCTCCCCGTGCTGGTTTCTGAAGGAGAGACTCTTTGTTTTGTGATGTTCTCCCTGTGGAATACTCTATCCCCAAATATTTGCAGGGCTGGCCCCTTGTCGTTGGGTCTCTGTTCAAATGTCACCTCCCCTGGGCCACCCTACATACATAACAGGAGCCGTCTCTCCCATAGTCCTGTTTGATTTCTCCTTATTGACCAACAGGCCAACGTGGCCATCTGCCCAGATCCGGTCAATAAGGGATGCTGATGCTGTCTCCTTCCCCTCTTCCACCTTCCTGCTGAATCACCGGGGTGATGACTGGAGCTATTCAGCTATTCTAGGGCCATGAGTGAAAACCATGCAAATGTCGGGTTCTTGAGTCATAGAATCAGCACCAGCATCTCTTACCATCTGTTGTTCTCGGGAGTAAAATAAATCCCTAAGGCTTACTCCACTGCAGTTGGGTTATCTGATACTTGCAGGCAAAAGTAGCCCTAATTAAAACATATTTGAAATGGCTCTGTTAATTTAGCTGTGTGTATTTTGTCCACATCCTCCATTAGATTCCAAGTGCCCTGAGACAGAAATTCATATGTGTGTTATTCACTACAACTTCTTCAGCCCCTAGGCAAGTGCCTGACTCATGATAACATTCAATAGCTATTACTGGTAACCGACCTGTTCCCTAGTTCCCTCACCTATAGAACAGAGACAGTCACAGCACCTCGGAAGGTTGTAAGGATTAAGTGAGTCAAGGCACATGTGCAGGGCTTAGAGCAGTGCCTGGCACATAATCATTACTCAAAGCGTTGCTATTATTTGTTGACTCACCGGCCTGATTAATGTAGGAAAGAAAGGACTCCTTCCGTGTGTGCTTTGCAGCAGTGGCCTCTTCCTTCTCAAACCGAAGCGGTGTTTACTTGGTGCTGACAAGTCAGGCTATTGATTAAGAAACATGACCATGGCAGTGGGAAGAAATTCACACCATTTATGGTGAGCTGCTGGATTAGCACCTTTAGCAAGTGGAGAGGGAGACAGACACTGGCACACAAAAGGGCGGAGCACATAAAGCCCAGCATATTCCGAAGTGCAGGCCAAGAAATGCTGGAAATGAAATCCAATATGAGATTTTGCTGCTGTGCACTGTGGGAAGGGCAGAACTGTGCATTGCAACTGGGGCTCAACCAAAGCCACGCGGAGGTCACTTGGAGGTTATAGGGACAGAGATTCTAAATTGGGGTCAGAAGTGAGGCTGGAGCCCAGTGGGGTCAAAGGGGTTCATTCATTCATTCATTCCACCACAAAATATCTATTACGCATGCCCTGTATGTCACGGAAAGAGGGCTCTGGCAGGGAAACAGTGAGTACTGCCTTGACTGGGTCATTCCAAGGGACCTGACAGTCTTTCTT
>PVJC01027580.1:0-23037 GCA_004026665.1 Murina feae
AAGGCAGCAGGGGACAGGTGAGTGGGAAAGAGTTGGCGGCCTGCTTGGCAGCTTCCCAGGTCCCTTCCGGGAATCAGGGAGCAGGAAAAGGCTGACCTGACCACGAGGCGGGGTTTTCCCTGCTTTCTGGTGGCTGGAGGAAGATGGGCAGTAGGCAAGCTTGGGAGGCAGGCAGCACCCAGCCGTGGTCACAGTTCAAAAAAGAGAACAACATGCAGGGGAGGGCAAGAGTCTGAGAGATCAACATAGAGGGGGTGCCTGCTCCAAGCCTTCACAGTATGACTAGGGGCAGGCCCCCAGCAGGTAGACACACACAGGAGGACTGCTCCGAGCCTCAGATGCGGCTGGGGCAGGTCCCCAGTGGTGACACACACACACACACACACACACACAAAAGGTGCCTGGCAGACTGGGGCCATCATAGGACATCCACTGAGGGGTCCCAGACTGTGAGAGGGCACAGGCCGGGCTGAGGGACTCCCTCCACCCCGAGTGCACAAATTTTTGTGCACCGGGCCCCTAGTATGATTTATAAAAGCACTGCTTTATGCAATGTGAGCACAGTCAGAAGACATAAAAATTAACAAATACACTTTTGTTAACTAATCAAGGACATTTTAGCACTACTTTGATTTAAGTCAACTGAGTGCCTAATATTATGGTATGAGAATATAGGCAGTTGATTAGACCCATGAGACATTTTAGGTCTTCAATACCTATGATTGATGAGTTCAAATGTTTCCTAAATACAGTGGCATTACTACATCTAGAGCTATTATTAAGGAAATATGACTCACAGATTTGATGTAATATCTCAAAATAATCATATTTACATTTATTGCTTGCTCATTGTTTAACCTTCAGAACAAGTTTATGAGGTTCATATCTATATTCTCCTTAATTACAAACTTCATGGGTGTGTCAACTGAAGGCCAGTCTCCTACTCAAAGTTATAGCAATAGAGTCCCACTGTCTCAGTGCATAACCTACCATTTGTCTTCCCACCACACCACAGCAATTCTATGGCATAGACAATAAACACTTTAAAAATTTCCCCAAATACCATGGCAGAAAGAGAAAAACATATGGGATTTGAGGAGATGAGACACTGTATTGTGATCCTCTAGGCTGTAGTGTGCTGAATAGTGTACCCCAAAAATTCCTGTCCACGCAGAACCACAGAATGTAACTTTATTTATCCATAAGATATTTTCAGATGCAATTAGTTAAGATGAGATTATACTGCATAACATGGGCTCTAAATCCAATAAACTGTGTCCTTCAAAAAGAAGAGAGGACATACAGAGACACTTACATGGAGAAAACCATAAAAAGATGGAGTGTGTTGTGTCTAAGCAAAAGAGAGAGAGAGAGAGAGAGAGAGAGAGAGAGAGAGAGAGAGAGAGAGAAAGAAAGAAGAAAGAAAGAAAGAAAGAAAGAAAGAAAGAAAGAAAGAAAGAAAGAAAAAGGGAAAGAAAGATTGATTGCTGGCAACTACCAAAAGGTAGGAGATAGCACAGAACAGATTTCTTTTAGTATATATATGATGTAATAAAAGGGTAATATGCAAAAATGCAAATTGGTGTCACTCAGCTACACCTAAGCCACACCCACCAGCCAACTGCCAAGCCCACCAGCCAATCAGAGGGACTATATGCAAATTAGCCCAGCCAAGATGGCGGTTGGCAGCCACCGAGCTGGAACAAGCAAGAGGCTTGCCCCAGTGATGGAGGAAGCTAAGGTTCCTGCCTGCCTTGGCCAGCTGTGGCCTCCACACAAGGCAACAAAGTTTCAATTATAGAAGATAAATAAACCCCAGATACCTGCTTCCAGCTGGCTTGGGCTCAAGGAAGTACTGGGAGCCTGGATTGGCAGGGGAAACCTGACCTGAGCTCTGGTTAAAGCAACAAAGTTTCAATTACAGAAGATAAATAAATCCCAGATACCTGCTTCCAGTGAGCCTCACTGCAAACAGCCACCAGTCAGTCACCCAGGCTGGCCAGGCACCCCAGCAGGAACCCCTTCCCTGAAGGCGATGTGGCCAGCCTGGAAACAGCCCTCAGCCTCTCACCCAGGCTGAACAGGTATCCCATGGCGGCAGGGGGGATACCCACCTTGAAGGGAGTGTGGCCAGCCTGCAAACAGCCATCAGCCCCTCAGCCAGGCTGGACAGGTACCCCAGCAGGACCACCCTCCCAGAAGGGGATGTGGCCAGCCTGCAAACAGCCCTCAACCCCTTATCCAGGCTGGCCAGGCACCCTAGCAGGACCCCCACCCTGATCTAGGACATCCTTCAGGGGAAACCAGCCAACCCCCACCCATGCACCAGGCCTCTATCCTTTATAATAAAAGGGTAATATGCAATTTGACCCTAACAGCAGAATGACTGAGAATGACTGGTCACTATGACACACACTGACCACCAGGGGGCAGATGCTCAATGCAAGAACTGCCCTTGGTGGTCAGTGCACTCCCACAGGGGGAGCTCTGCTCAGCCACAAGCCAGGCTGATGTCTGCTAGCACAACGGTGGTGGCTGGAGCCTCTCCCACCTCCTCAGCAGAGCTAAGGATGTCTGACTGCACTTTAGGACTGCTCCCCACTGGCAAGTGGACATCCCCTGAGGGCCTTCAGGCTGCCAGAGGGATGTCTGACTGCCAGCTTAGGCCAGATCCCCGAGGGAGTGGGTCTAAGCCAGCAGGTGGACATCTCCTGAGGGGTCCCAGATTGATGAGGCACAGGCCTGGATGAGGGACCTCCCTTGAGTGCACAAATTTTTCTGCACCAGGCCTCAAGTCTAATCTAATAAAAGAGTAATATGCAAATTAACCATCACTCCGAGACACCTAAGCCACACCCACCAGCCAAGCCACACCCACTAGCCAATCAGAGTGGCTGTATGCAAAATAACCCAACCAAGATGGCGGCAGGAGGTCACAGAGTTAGAGCAAACAGGAGGCTTCTGTTGCATCAGGAGTAAACTGCTTGCCTAAGCCAGCTGGGCCTCTGCTCAAGGCAACAGTGTTTCAATTATATAAGCCATGCAGCTGAAGCAAACAGGAGGCTTTGTGCCTCCTTAGGTCTCCACTCAAAGCAACAAAGTTTCAATTATAGAAGATAAATAAAACCCAGAAACCTGATTCCAGTCAGCCTCAATGGGAGTTGTGGGCAGCCTGAAAATGGCCCTCAGCCCCTCACCCAGGCTGGACAGGCACCCCAGTAGGGACCCGAACCCTGAATGGGCTGTGGACAGCCTGAAAACAGCCCTCAGCCCTCACCCAGGCTGGACAGGCACCCCAGTAGGGACCCGAACCCTGAATGGGCTGTGGGCAGCCTGAAAATGGACCTCAGTCCCTCACCCAGGCTGGCCACATCCCCAGGGGTTGTGGGTCCCCACTGGGGAGCTTGGCCAGCCTGCAAACAACCATTAGCCCCTCACCCAGGCTGGCCAGGCATGCCAGCAGGTGGACATCCCACGAGGGGTCCTAGACTGCAAGAGGGCACAGGCAGGGCTGAGGGACCCCCCTGAGTGCACAAATTTTTGTGCACCAGGCCCCTAGTAATCTAATAAAAGAGTAATATGCAAATTGACCCTCACTCTCTTATACCCACAAGTCATGCCCGCCAACCAATCAAGAGCAAATATGCAAAGTAACTCAACTAAAATGGCGGTGCCCAGTCTGCCTCAGCCCTACAACTTTACTAGCCAGGCCTCTTATCCAGGCAGGTGGTGGGGGAGGCAGGGGGTGGCCAAGGGGCAGAGCCATCAATCACAGGAATCTGGGAAAGGGCAGAGCTGGCCATTGCAGGGGTTTGGGGGTCTTCTGCCCAGGCCTGCATTCTAGGCCAGAGGCTACAGGCCTGGGTTGGGGTGGAGCTGGGATTGGAGGGGCAGGGGTGGAGCTGGCGATGGGAGTGAAGTTCAAAGAAAACACTCATTGGCTAAGCTCCCTGTATGGCACTGGTAATATTCTTAGTAAATTGAGTAATAAGAATCCAAAAAGGCATCTAGGGTTTTTCCACCACACTCCTGGATAAAAAAAAATGAACATCCACTGCTGGAGGACTAAGAAATGTCATATCCTTCCCTAGCCATTTTGGCTCAGTGCATAATGCCTCAGCCTGCTGACTGCAGGGTCAGGGTTCAATTCTGACCAAGGGCATCTAACTAGGTTGCAGGCTCCTCCCTGGTCAGGGCCAGTCAGGGCTCATGCAAGAGGCAACCAATTGAAGTGTTCTTCTCACTTTAATGCTTCTCTCTGTCTTTCCCTTCTCTTCCACATTCTCTAAAAATCAATGGAAACATATCCTCAGGTGAGGATAAAAAAGAAAGTAAGAAATGTCATATCCTGTGAAAGACACATCTTGAAAATGCCTAAAGAAAGTTGTCATTTCTTCATGGTGAAGGGATTGGAGTCCATGTTAATGAAAACACTTTGGTGGCTGTGGTGACTGGCAGTGGCTGCAGCAGCAGGGTGATGGGGCTGGTGGCTTCCCCTGATTAGCCTGGTTGCCTCCCAGAAAGGGAGGCCAGACTGTGGCTTAGGCTCGCTCCCCATGGGGAGCAGGAAGCGTGTCTAAGCAGTCAGTAGGACATCCCCTGAGTGCTCCCAATATGTGAGAGGGGGCAGGCTGGGCTGAGGGAACCCCCCCACCCCAGTGCATGAATTTTGTGCACCAGGGGGTTCCCTCAGCCAGGCCTATGTCCTCTCACAGTCTGGGACCCCTCGGGGGATGTCCACTTGCTGGCATGCTTGGCCAGCTTGGATGAGGGACTGAGGGCCATTTTCAGGCTGCCCATGGCCCATTCGGGGTTTGAGTCCCTACTGGGGTGCCTGTCCAGCCTGAGTGAGGGGTTGAAGGCTGTTTTCCAACTACCCACAGCCTGTTCAGGGTTTGGGTCCCTACTGGGGTGCCTGTCCAGCCTGGGTGAGGGGTTGAGGGCCATTTGCAGGCTGCCCACAGCTCCCATTGACCCAAGGTCCCAGCAAGCTTGGCTGGAATTAGGTTTCTGGGGTTTATTTATCTTCTATAATTGCAACTTTGTTACTTTGAGCAGAGGCCTAGATAGGAAATGAAGCCTCCTGTTTGCTTCAGCTCTGTGGCTTCTATAATTGAAACTATGTTGCCATGAGCAGAGGCCCAGCTGGCCTAGGCAGACAGTTTACTCTTGGTGCAATGGAAGCCTCCTCCTTGCTCTAGCTTTGTGGCTGTCGGCCTCCATCTTGGTTGGGTTAATTTTCATACATCTGCTCTGATTGGATGGGGCATGGCTTGGCTGGGGTTGTTGCTTATATGTCTCGAAGTGATGGTTTATTTCCATATTACTCTTTTATTAGGAATATATATATATATATACTTGATTTTAGAATCTGGCCTCCAGAACTGTGAAAGAATAAACTCCTGCTGTTGTAAGCCACCCTCAGGAGACAAACATAGCTGTTCAATCATTGGTATATCACTGACCTTCCTCAAGGCTTACTTAACTGGAAAACTGACACACTAACATTCATACACATGGTGAAAATGCCTCAGAGGCACTTTGTAAACTGGAAAATGCTAGGAAGGCATCAGACATCATTATTGATTGGGGAAGGCAGAGATCAATGCAATTTGGATTAGGCCAAGAACTTGATACTTGGAAGGACTGGTGGAATTTGGAAAGAAAGAGAGCATTCCAGGTGAGAAAAAATTTATGAGAAAAAATAAAGGTGGAAAAATGCAAGGGTCACCTTCAAATGTGACAAATAAATTCTACAATGCTATGAGTTAAAACTTCTCACTTCTCTTTTAGTTTTAAGTGCTGAATTAGTGGACACTATATTTGTCTTCTAGGGCTGCTGTAACAAATAGCCAAGAAGTGAGTGGCTCAAAACAAGACAATTTTATTATCTCATAGGGGTGGGAACTATGATATCTGCCACCCCTGGCCTCCAAGAGGCTGTAGGGGATCCTACTTCCTGGCTTCTTTAAACTTCTGTAGCTCCAGGCATTCTGGGCTGGTAGCTGCATTATTCCAGCCTCTGCTTCTGTGGTCACAGGGCCTCTTCTTCTCTCTCAAAGCTCTCTTTTCCTTACTTTCATAAGGATACTTGTCATTGGACTTAGAGCTCACCCAGGTAAACCAGGATGATTCCTCCATCTCAGGATCCTTAATTTCATATGCAAAGACCCTTTTTCCCATGTGATCCCACTCACAGGTTTTAGGGATGAGCATGTGGACATATTTTTAGATGGCCACCACTCTACCCACTACAACAATTAAGTGTTTGGGGAAAGAAGGAAGCTAAAGCACAGACACTTCATCTTATGTAAGAGCAACTTGATGTATGTAAAAAATCAAGGCCATAGAATGGGACATTTATGTGAGATCCAGAGGTAATCACTGCATGGTGAAAAAATGAAATCATAATAAACAACTTTCAGACAAAGAAGTTATAAGCAGAAAACAAAGAAGACCAGGTATGTAAGTGTCATATATTTTACAACTTTTAATTTTGACCTACATTTTCATTAATTAAATTCTTTTATTTCAGTTTGCCTTACTTTCTCCTAATCTATTCCCTCTTCTCGCATTAAAATTTAGAAACTTCAAAATACTATTTCCCATTAGAGTTAGTTCAGAATCACCTTCATGAAAATTAAATTTTCCTAAGAGCCCATATCTTTTGCCAAATAATAATTCTTCTTTCCTTCAACATTCTTCATTTTAAAAGCCAATAAAATTAGACATACTTCTGAATTTAGTGCTTATCTATCACCAGAATTTTAATAGCAGGTAATCCCCTAAATGATTTAAAATTTGTTAAAACAAATAACAACCCAACACAACTCACAGCCTTTTTAAATTCAGATTCATGATCATTAATGAGACCCTGTTAAGATTTCATGCACAGCCTGCTTCCATTTATTTCAACTATTTCTGTAATTGAGATTAGAAAATACAGCATGCTCCTATGAGTAATGAAAAATTTAAATGTGTTTAGGAAAGATCTTCAGCTATAATGCAAATAATGTTGCTTAAACATTTCCAAAAGAACCTCTGAGCCACACAATATTCTGAAGCATGGGAGGTCCATTAGTCAGAACAGGATGGGTGAGTCAATCCTGGTGGAACTGGATGTCAACATCATCACCAGTATTAATGATTATCCTTACTATGAGATGCAGTGAGTTTTCATTAACCAAACCAGGAAAATCAATCAAGCAGTAGCAAATGGTTATGAGAAAGACTCTTCAGAACACCCATCAGGCCAAAGAAGAGGCTGCAAATAAGCCAAGGACCCCAGACCCATGGAGCTCTACTTTGGGATTAACTTTATCATCAATGAGCTATTGAGGAATGTTCATCCTTCGAGTTCCCTCTTTGCTACATCTCTTGATTTTTCAAAATGCAGAATATGCTGCTTTCCTTAAAAGTGTAATAGCTCAAAATTTAAGTACATGTAGCTACATCTGAAGATTAGAATGGCATATGGCTTGACATACTGTCACAAATTACATATAATCTATAATGTAACATGTGAATTAGTCCTTAGGGAGTCCTTGGGCTACAACTCATTAGTACATTTCAGTGAAATAAAAAATTTTATAAAAAACACAAAACTGACTCTAGTTATGGAAAATCCTGCTTAAAAGATAAAGGTACTTTTACAGGCAAATCCATGTTTCCATAGGGTTTTGGCTCTGTGGAAACTAACCAAATAACTTGCTCTGCTATGCCTTATTGCTATTAAAATACAGTAATATGTTCATTAAAACTATTCAATTTTCCTCCAAATTTGCTTAAAATGTCCATACAACCCAAAGCAATCTATAGATTCAATGTACTCCCCATTAAAATATCAATGGCGTATTTCAAAGACCTAGAACAAACTCTCGAAAAATTCATCTGCAATAAAAAAGACCCCGAATAGTTGCAGTGATTTTGAGAAAGAAGAACAAAGTAGGAGAGATCTCAATACCAGACATCAAGCTATATTACAAACACACAGTTCTCAAAAGTGCCTGATATTGGCACAAGAACAGACATATAGACCAATGGAATAGGAGAGAGAACCCAGAAATTGACCCAAAACATTATGCTCAATTAATATTTGACAAAAGAGGCAAGATTATACAGTGGAATCAAGATGGTCTCTTCAATAAATGGTGTTGGGAAAATTGGACAGATACATGCAAAAAATTAATCTAGACCACCAATTTACACCATACACAAAAATAAATGCAAAATGGATAAAGGCCTTAAATGTAAGGTGGGAAATCATAAACATCTTAGAGGAATCTATAAGCAGCAAAATCTCAGACATATTCCAAAGCAACATCTTCACTGATACAGCTCCTAGGGCAATGGAAACTAAAAAGAAAATAAACAAATGGAACTACATCAAAATAAAAAGCTTCTGCACAGCAAAAGAAACCATCAACAAAACAAGAAAGCCCACTGCATGGGAGAACATATTTGCCAATGTTATCACAGATAAAGGTTTATTCTCCAACGTTTATAGGGAATGCATACAACCTAACAAAAAGAAGATAAACAATCCAATAAAAAATGGGCAAGGGACCTAAATAGATGCTTTTGAAAAGAAGACATAAAAAAAGCCGACAGACTTATGAAAACATACTCAAAGTCACTAATCATCTGAGAGATGCAAATCAAAACAACAGTGAGGTATCATCTCACACCTGTCAGAATGGTTATCATGAACAAACCAACAAACAACAAGTGCTGGTGAGGATGTAGAGAAAAAGGAACTCTCTTGCACTGCTGGTGGGAATGCAGACTGATGTAACCACTGTGGAGAACGTACGGAATGTCCTCAAAATATTAAAAATGGAACTCCCATTTAACCCAAGAATCCCACTCCTAGAAATATACCCCAAGAAATCAGAAAGATCAATCAGAAAGAATAAATGTACACCTATGTTTATAGTGGCACAATTTACCATAGCTAAGATTTGGAGACAGCCTAAGAGCCCATCAGCAGATGAGTGGATTAGAAAACTGTGGAACATCTACACAATGGAATACTACACTGAGGTAAAAAAGAAGGAATTCTTACCATTTGAAACAGCATGTATGGAACTGGAGAGCATTGTTAAGTGAAATAAGCTAGTCAGAGAAAGATATATATCACATGATCTCACTCATTTATGGAATATAATGAACAACATAAACTGATGAACAAAAACAGATCCAGAGACAAAGAAGCATCAATCATACCATCAACCTCAGAGGGAAGGAGGAAGGCAGGGTGGTAGTAAGGGGGAGAGATCAACCAAAGGACTTGTATGCATGCATATAAGCCTAACCAATGGACACAGACATCAGGAGCGTGAGGGCATGAGTGGGGAGTTGTTGGGGAATGGGAGGATAAGGACATATATGTAATACCTTAATCAATTAAAAAAGTTATTTGGATATAAAAGTCAAGTCCTTAAAAAATAAAAGCAAGCTCTGTCTTGAGGATTGGAAAGAAAAACTGACATTGAAATTTCATTAAGTTCTTCTAGAATAAATTTTAAAAGCAAACAAAATAATTAAATAGAACATTATTCCAAAGCTGTATTCCATTCAAGTTAACAAATGACAAAATTGAAGTTGTCCTACTTCAGGCACATCATGAGAAGGCAGAGTTCTTTGGAAAAGACTATAATGCTGAGAAAAATATAAGGCAGAAGGAAAAGAGAAGAGCCAAATATAAAATAGATTGGTTCTATAAAAAAAGTCACAAGCATGAGTATACAGGAGCTGAGCAGGGCTGTTGAAGATAGGACATTGTGGACATCACTCATCATAGATTTGCCAGGAGATAGAAACAACTCAACATGTAAAACACACATACACACACACACACACACACACACTCCTCTCAGTTGTAAAATAAATTACTCTAGGAATGTTATCTATCTTATAAAAACCTAGCGACCCTTATGGTGGAATAACCAAGTCACTATGATGTGCACTGATCACCAGGGGGCAGATGCTCAATGCAGGAGCTGCCCCTGGTGGTAACTGCACTCCCACAGTGGGAACACTGCTCAGCCAGAAGCCAGGCTCATGGCTGACGAACACAGTGTTGGCAAGGAGTGGGCCTAAGCTGGCAGTCAGACATCCCTCGAGGGTTCCAGCACAGCTAGAGGGTGCAGGCTGGGCTGAGGGCCCCTTCCCCTCCAGTGCACAAATTTTGTGCACCAGGCCTTTAGTTGTTATATACAAAATCTTCCACTGACTTTCTCTCCACATCCATTAACTACTCAAGCTTTCCTTTGGCATCATTCTACTGTAACTTCTCACAAAGATGCTCTTGGCCTTCCTGTCACATCCAGGAGCATTTCTTGTTGCCTTCTCTTTCTCCTCCCTTTCTTTTACTCTTCTCTTTTCTCCATGTTCTTTCTGGGTGAAATGATCAAGATACACATTTCCAAAAATATGACTGCATTGCTAAAAACCAGTCTTTCATCCCAGCATCAAGTATTTTCAGCATCCTATTGGGACTTCCATTAAAACCTCAAATTCAAAACATCTAAAATGGAATATCTTTCCTTCAGGCTGCCTCATTCTCCAGGATTTCTTCTCTTGGTTGGAATAGTATAACCATACAGGGGGTGAGAAACCTCAGTGTTATTTCAAGCTGTGTGTCCTCCCTTGCTCTTCACACCCAGTCAGTCTCTGTCCCCAGCCCCTTCCTTATGAATGCCTCCTCTGCATTCCCCAGCCACTATTCACACACAGTCCTTGCCTGAGTTTCCATAGCCTCCCTGGCCCCTGTCCTTTTTTCCTCAATCCATCTTATATCATGTTTTCCTTACTTCACCCCACCCTGTCTGAAAACATGTGATGAATGAACACTGTGAGAGGACAAAGTCCTGAGAAGTACATACATATTTATTCCTGACTTGGCCAAAGTAGTCATTTTAGACTTTTCTAGGGACACATTCAATAGACTTAACTGAAATTCTTGTACTGTTTCCCAACTATGATGTGGGTGGATATGGCAGAATGATACACTACCTTCATCCTAGTTACTTTCCTGTATTGCAGGCAAGTTCCCCTTCTGGTATCCCTTACAGCTAGAATCTGATTGTTTTGTAGCATTCACGGTCCAGCACTATAGCACACGATTTAGAAGGCAGAAGTGTTGGAGGCCACACATCTGCTGCCTCTGCTGTTTTACTGCAGAGGTTTTGTTTTTCTTTGGCAGTGGAAATCTCCAATCCCAGTCACTGACCTCTTCCACATGGAGTACCAGGGTAAGGGTATTCTACTGATATAGTTGGTAACATTAAATAACAGTCAGTACTTGGCAGCAGCAGCTTCTCCATATGGGTGGGGGTTTCCTGATCAAAGACGAAGACCTAACTATGTAGGTAGTCTGTTTGTTGTGTCATGTGATTTTAAGGTCATTTCCAAAAGTTCAACTTAGAGTCTCTTAGTAATTATTTTCCTGAACTGAAGTTACTTCCTGCTTGAACAGCTAGAATGGATTCTGTCATAGGCAACTGAATTCTGAGTGTTACACATGCCATTCACTTACAAAAGTCCATGCCTTTACTGGAATGTCCCTCCCTTTTATTCTTAGTAAGCTCTAAAGTAGCCTTAAAGGCTTAAGTCACATTTCACTTCCCTAGAAAACATTTCTATATCTTTTTTAAAAGTTAAATAATTGCTTCTTTCTCTGTGGTACTACAGAATTTTGTTAATATTACTAATGTTATTATAAACAACTTGTATTACAATTATTGTGTAACTTAACTTTTCCTTATTTGACCATGAGATATTTGAGGGCAAAGAAAATGCTTTACTCCCCTTTGATTCTCTAATGCTCTGGTTTTGGCATGTAGAGACTCAGTAAACACTGGTTGAAATGAACTGCAATGCACTGAGTGTAAGAGAGTGAGTAGAGATTTCACCCTTTAATATGGAATTTATACTAAGTGCCAAATGGGGATAATACCTGAGGGCCACAAATATAAGAATAGAAGACATTAACTATAAAGGGAAGGTGGACCCACGGTAAGTGGGATGTACTTCTAAGTATTAAAATATGGATACAATTTGATCTTGTGAAGAAGATAAGGGGGTTATTTTAAGCTTGAATATGATGGAGTTTAAGGAGGTAGGAGTAGGAATGTAGGGAAAAAACCTGAACAGAGGTTTTGTATAGGGCAGTTGTAACAGGTGAGTCATGAAAAAAAAGAGAAGTATCATCCGGGAGTAGTCTAAGAGAAGCCTAGCCTGGGAGTGTGACAATTTTTCGGACAGGTAAGAATGATTCCTTGAAGGTTTTAAAGAAAGAAATACATTTTCCAAAGCTGGCTAGGGAATTAAGAGATCTGGGAGTTGCTTTCTTAGCTTGACGTACTTTAAGAAAAATAATACTAAAAACTATTTTAAGGGTAAATAAATTCAGAGTCTCACTGCTTGTTTGGCTTATTAAAATATCCCACAGTTCACATCAGAGTTCTTTGTATGAAGTCCAGGTGTCTTTTGCTCATATTAAGTCTTAATTCTCAAAACATTATGAGAAGGAGAATGACCATACTGAATGCTTCATCACCCACATTCTAAAGATGTACTAACTCTTTATCAGGCTAAAAGAAAAGAGCTTAGAAATGGAAAAGTTTGTGGGTTGTTCACCCAACTTCCATTTATGAAAATAAACTCTAAAATATAAACTTTAAAGCTTGTCCTTAAGACCTTTGGTCCATTGGTGCATATGCTAAATGACGCACTGAACTTGGAACTCACCCGTCCTGCGTAGTGCATGATAGTGAATGCTGTGCCTTGATCTTTGAGGGCGACATTCCCGTTCCCATCCTTCATGGGGGAATACACTGCATTTGTATTTGAGGATTCAAGGAGACTTTGTAGTTTTTTGGGAAGATTCGTTTCCATTGACCAAATCATTTGACTTTCTTCATCCAATAAAGAGAGAAATCCAGATGGCTTCTGAAAGTTAAGAATTTTTTTTTCTTCTGTTACTCAATTGGTGTTTTTGTCATTCATAAATGATCCTTTATATTTTCATAATTTCATATAAAGCACTCGGAAAATAAATGTCTTTACTTTTAACAAACATCTATTTTTGCTCACTGTTAGAATCAAAACTCTGATGTAATGTAGGCCCTTAGTAGTACTTATTCATTGAAGGAATAAATTTAAAAAATTAGAGTATATTTTAATAACACTAAAATGCTGCAGTTATTAAAAAGTATAATCTCATCTCAAAAAGAAAATTAAATTTCCAACTACAGGAATGTTGCAATTCTTCTTGACCTATAACCATGTCAAATACTTCATACTTATGGTGACAAGTTACTTATCAAAACCCAAGACCTACCATTAAAATTATGACAAAAATCTCATTCAGTGGGAAGTAGAAGTGACTCTATGACATTCTAATATTTAGACTTAGGAGAAAAGAAAGCTTGAAGCTCTAACTTGTAAAATTGAAATTAAATGTCTGATAGTTGATTGTTGCCAGGTAAGGAAATAAAGTCATACAGTAGGCAACAATATAAAATTAATCTTACATGAAGAAAAATACTGCTTAGAGAACTTTCCCACCTCTGAGACTGCAATCTCCCACACACGGAACACCATTCTGGCCACATGGTTTACCCATCAGTTAAGTAACTTCTACTCAGTTCTGTGCTGCTTACTTTTTCTTTTCTAGGAAAAATGTTCTGTTGCTGGTACTTTATATTACTTCTTTTTTTAAAAAATCCTCACTCAAGGAGTGAGGATATTTTTTTCCATTGCTTTTTAGCAAGAGTGGAAGGGGAGAGAGAGAAACATTGATTGGTTCCCTCCCAAGCGCCACAAACCCACCGGCCTGGGGGTGGGGATCGAACCTGCAAGGAAAATATGTGCTCTTGAGGAGGAATCAACCTGTAACCCTCCTGAGTGCAGGCCAACATCCTAACCATTGAGCCACGTGGGCCAGGGCGATTATTTCTTTACGTCATTCTATCTATCATCTGTCTTAATTCTTTACATCAAATCAGTGTGCTTTTTGAAGTATGAATACCATTTTTTAAAAAAAGGAAGCGAGGAGATCTATATTGACCCTCATAGCAATTTCAATTTTATTTTTACTTAAGGTAACTAAACCATACTACCACTGGCCTTACTCGATGTCATTTATATGAACAAAAGAAAGTCATTTTTGTGTCATGAATATTTTAGCTGTTTTATGCCTTCCAGAGTTTCCTATTCATGCTAAAGAAAACCCAAAGGTGGTATACAGTTGTCTGAAGGCTGCAAAAGTTGAGATCATTTTGGTGCCACCCTTAAGGAACAAAGGTTGAAAGCGGCAGACATAGGAAGGACCTACACCTGGAGTGCCTCCTGGAGACATCTGGAAACTAGAGGGCCATCTCTAGAATGAGCAGCCAATGGCCTCCCAGGAAGGAAAAGGAAGAAGAACTAATAGGTGAAAATGCACTATGAAGGAACTGGAAACGCCTGCAAAAAGCAAGTTCACCACTTTAGCAAATTACTGAGAACACCTGGAAAGACAGTTCTTATCAACACAAAAATGCTTTTCAATAAGGAAATTTGGAGAAAAATGTCCATTATAAGGAGTGTAATCCTAGCAGGCTGTTCTGCATGATACGTTACAAGAATCTCAGTGTGGCCAGGGACCCCATAAAGAGTCTCCATGAATAGCAGAGAGATGAAAACATGTTAAAAATATATAGGAATACAGATGGGTGAGGAGAGGCCTTAACAAACACTCAATGTAAGAAGTTTGTTTAGGATGAGTACTGTCTGGATATTTAAAAAAAATTTTTTTAAAGTCTTTATTTCGATTTATAGCAGCCTCTTTGCTGATGAGTAAGTAAAGCAGTGATATTAGCTCTAGCTGGTTTGGCTCAGTGGATAGAGCATCAGCCTGCGGACCAAAAGGTCCCAGGTTTAACTCCCTTCAAAGGCATGTACCTTGGTTGCAGGCTTCTTCCCAACCCAGGCCCTGGTGAGGGCTCATGCAGGAGGCAACCAATCAATGTGTTTCTCTCACATCAATGTTTCTTTCTGTCTTTCCCTCTCTCTTCTATGCTCCCTAAAAGTCAATGAAAAAATACCCTTGGGTGAGGATTAACAGAAAACAACAAACAAACAAACAACAACAACAAAGAAAGTGTTAATAAAGCATGATATTACACTTTCAGAAGCTGCTCCTTCATCTATTAACTTAAAGGCCCCTCTCTATCTGCTGTTACCCACACCCACGAACACTCACAAGTGCATACGGACACTCTGTGAGGGATACACGGGCTGCTTAAAGATTGTGTGAAAATGTGTCCATATTTCAGGGGCAATGACAGACCTCCTTTGGAGGTGAGAATTTTTGTTCCTTTGATAAAGCCTTTAATGGATAGGTAAGTAAATCAAAGACAAGGCTCCAATTAGTTTAAGGGACGCCATTAATTCTAAAGGAGCTAATCTACTCTGCTCCAAAGCAAGATGATATTTTATATTTTGCAAGGATGATGTGGTTGATTACCAACAAGATATATTTTTAAAGCATTATAATTTGTATTGTCTCCAAAAACTTTCAAGTTCATATGTGCTGCATTTTCTGAACGTTTGCTAGAAAGCCGTGAAAAAAACGGCAATGATCAAACTTATTGATTTGGCAAACTTGCTGCATTAGGAAAGTGCATAAAAGAAGAACACAGAACATGGAGAAATAAGTCACAAAGAGGGATTAACAACCTTTAAATTCCTTCAGAAGTGAAGGTTTAAGAGAGATTGAATTGTTCCTCTGTATGTGACAGGTTATCATATGCATTTTCACCATAATAACAAAAGCAGCAACACTGTGTGCGACAAACTGTACTAGACAGTTGGAGAATTTGGGAAGAACTGGGATCGAGCCCTCCCCTCAGGGACATAAGACAAATATATGTTCACTGAAATATAAAAACAGCCTATGCGAAACTTAAAATGTTTGTGAGTCGTGGAATAGTGGGGAGGGGGATGAGAAAGGAAACAATAACCTTCCTTTGTATTGTAGGGTGTACGCTTGCCTGGCGTTCAGACCCATGTAATTCACCCTACACTTAGCATGCTTTTTCACTCCATTTGTATGGGTGACAAAGAAAAGTAGCAGCCAGAAATGCCCACTCTGATTTCCAACTCGTACTGATAAGGGCCTTGCTATTGAAATTATCTTTCCAAAGATGAAGCCTCAGGGATAACAGCCAACGAGATAGAAGAAACACCCTTCGGCTGACCACTGGACAGCAGTCAATGATATAGCAGCAGATGACAATGAGGGTGGGGGTACTGAAGCTCTCCTTACACAGTGAAGCGTATATTGCTGTCAGATTGAAGATATTTTTAAAATCTCAAGTAAGTTATGTACTTATGTATATCATGATGAGGGAGGGCTTTCTGGAGAAATAAGGTTTCTCATGTTTAAAATAGGTTGACAAGTTTGTAGCAGGACAAGAGAATTTTAGCGTATTAAAAAACACATAAAATAATTTACAACTAAGAGTAGAAAATTAAATACTATTCTCTTAAGTAGCTGAATGTTATCAATTTTAAACAATGTTCACGTGATTTAGAGATATTATGGGTAAATCTACATAATCCTATATTAGTAGATAGGGGTTGCTACTTATATGACAGATTTTTGTTTATATAATAGAAATATTGATGCAAAGATTCTTTCATTGCAAGGCAGAAACAAAGATAATTATAAGCACTTGCAGGTATTCTAAGAGGTATGCATATATATTTTCCCGCCAGTTTTTTCATACTTAAATATAGAAACTTTAAAGATAAATTAAAAAGATTCTGATTTTATGTTATCTTATTAGTCTCACATGTTGTTTTAACTAGTAAAACATAAATTTTGCTATTTGATCATTTGCCAAAAGGAGAGTTTAATAATATAACAAATATGAATATTTTTATAACACAATGATTTAATATATCTTGTTCTTTCAATGAATTAATAAACCTTCAAATACCTTGTCAGTTGACTTTGAAAGATTATAAATACATAGAGTCTCACATAGAAAGGTATCTCAAAAATAAGGTCTCTTAAAGAAAATTGTCTCCAACATATGTAAATGCATGTACTAGCATTCTGTAAAGTCACTAATTATATTACATGAATACCTGGAAAAAAAAATCCAAAACTCCAGTCTGGTTACCAGGAGAATAAGCTGTTTCCATGGTAACTCCTTCTTGTACACACTCTGTTTGCTCATGTAGAAAAAGCACTTCATTGATATAGTGGTGTATCTTCTCATTGGTCATGTTGACACAAAGCTATTATGGGAAAAAGAGAACAATTCACAAGATAATATGGCCATTCAGATCCATTCTTTCTACAACAGATTCAGATTTGGTGAAATATTGACTCAAGAACATGCAACACCAGTTAGTCTATCAGGATAAAGCATTGCAGTATTGTTGAGAAGCCAAAGTAAGCAGTTCCACTAGATACATTGTCTGATTATTTAATTTAACATATGTTAAAAACAACAAGTATAATTGTAGCATTAACTTAAAAATATGTAGTCTAAAACATATTTGAGGATGTAAAAAAAATATTTCCAATAAATATTTGGTCTCTAGACAACAAGTGAAGATTAAAGCTGGATTGACCGTGACATCTCAGGGAAAGGAGAAGCAGTTCTTGCCTCGTCATTTCTTTTGCAAGAGAAAGTGGGTTTCTTTCAGAAAGAATAACTGACCTAAGCATTCTATTGCAGAAACTATGTCCTTTATCTTTAAAAAGTTTTGACATTTTTCCCAAATATTTGTTCCCTTTATTCCTATCAGGAAACAAAAATGTTATTTTTAACCTTCATTTTAATTTCTTAATCTTAAAAATTATCTTAACATATTTTTTAAAAGAAAATAAACCAAATTAGAATAAAGTCTTACTTCCCTCTAGGCTACTCCCCTACTTTCTGCTTTCTTTTCATAACAACAACCACTCAAAAGTGTGTCTCATTATTTCAAATTCCTCTTCTTCCCAATACTGAAAACAGTATAATAAAATTTTGCCTCCCTGGTATCACTAAAATTGCTTTTTTGGGTGCAATTCCAAATCCAATGTTCAATTCTCAGTGTTCACTTTCCTTGACACGCCTGCCATATGTGACAGTGATTCCTCCGCTTCTGTGGAGCGCCGTCTCCCTCGTCTTCCAGGACATCACTCTCGGCCCCCTACCTCACTAGCCACTCCCATGTCCTTCTTTGACTCCATCCTGGTGTTCCAGGGCTCAGTGCTTGAGCCTTGTCTCTTCTCTATTTACACCCATTTCTTTAATGAACTCACTCTGTCTCTCAGACCATCATGTCCCCCCACCTGCAACCTAACCACTGTTACGCTAGGTAAAATCTAAAAGCCACTTAGTAATATTTAGAATTCCATAACTCCTTGAAAATAACTAAAGGTGAATAATTTGTATAAATCAAAATAACGGAGAAAGGTAATAAAAAAGAAGCACGAGTTCGGCCAGTGTTGCTCAAAGCATCAACCTATGAACCAGGTCGCAGTTCAATTCCTGCTCAGGGCACATGCCTGGGTTGCAGGCTCACTCCCCAGTAGGGGGTGTGCAGGAGACAGCTGATCGTGATTCTTTCTCATCTTTGATGTTTCTGTCTCTCTCTTCTTCTCCATTCCTCTCTGAAATCAATCAATATATATTATATATATATATATATATATATTTTTTTTTTTTTAAAGCACAAGGAAACTTTGTGGTGTGATTTGTTCGTTATCTTGGTGGTGTTCATGATTTCAGAGGTTTGTATATATGTCAATACTTATCAAACTGTATACTTTAAATATGTGCATTTATTATGTTAATTATACCTCATAAAACTGTTTTAAAAATAGTAGTTTAAGGCCTCTGTCCAGAAACTTTAATAAGATAAAATGCATATTCCTAAACATTAACCTTCACTATTCTAATTCCTCAGATCTATAGTAGGATCCAGAAATCTGCATTTGCAACAAGCCCTTCAAGTAATTCTAACACAGGTTGTCCTTAAACCAACCTCTGTGGGACACTGGTCTTTGGCAGGAAGGGTTTCTGGAAAAATCATGTGACTAGAATGTTGTTTCTGGGGAAAACAGTAATTTTTTCTACTAGGGGCGTTACAGCTTTCTATTTTATGCCTCTAGCACTCATACTCAATTACCATAAAATATATTTACTATAGTATTAATAGTTTAAAAGCAAATGTAAGTCATAGTATCCCCATATTATCCTATATAATACAGAGGTAATATGAAAATTAACACTCACACCCTCACAAGATGGCTGCCTAGGAGGCAGAGCTTTTGACACTGACTGGCATAGAAACTGACCAATCAGAACCTAATCTGGGTGAACTGTGAAGGCAGAACCTAAGGTGGGGGGCTGAGGAGGGATTTTAAGGGCAATAGCTCTTTGGTGTAAGGTGTAAGAAAGCAGTTCAATTTTTCAATGACCGATTTGGCAGTACAGTGCATATGGCTATCAGTGCAGATATAGGGATTTTGTATTTTTGTCTGCCAAGAGCATCTCCTCCTGCTGAAAAAGGCTTCCCTCACCCCCCATTTAAGCAATCCTATCCTATATAATCTATCTATACTAATAAAAGGATAATATGCTAATTAGACCAGGTTGACCGACCATCTTCCGGAGGTCCAACTTCCTTCTGGACAAAGCCATGGTGGTGGGGGCTGAGGCAGAGGCAGTTAGGGGTGATCAGGCCAGCAGGGGGAGCAGTTGGGAGTGACCAGACCAGCAGGGAAGGGCAGTTTGGGGTGAGATCAGACCAGCAGGGGAGGGTAGTTGGAGGTGAAAAGGGAGGCAGAGGCAGTTAAGGACAATGAGACAGACAGGCAGAGGGTTTAGGGGAAATCAGGCCAGCAGGCAGGTGAGTGGTTAGGAGCCAGGGGTCCCAGATTTTGAGAGGGATTGCCCTGCTAATCTCATCACCTGCTAACCTCATTGTGACTGCTAAAGCTCAAAATGATTGCAGGCCCTTAGTGTCCAAGGCTATCACAAGAGTTGAGGTCAGAATAGGACAGGGCAACTGAAACACCACACAGAGAGGGAGGCCCTTCCCACCTGTCCTGGGTTCCACCATTCATCCCCACCCACAGGGAGGCCCTGCCCATCCTTCTGGGGTTCAGGGTTAATGGCAGAGTAGAGGGAGGCCCTTCCCACCTGGCCTGGACTCCACCATTCATTCCTGCTCACAGGGGGCCCTTCCTACCTGGCCTGGACTCCACCATTCATTCCTGCCCACAGGAGGCCCTTCCCACCCGGCCTGAGCTCCGCCATTCATCCACTTCTGGGCCTCTGGGATCAATGGCAGAGCAGAGAGAGGCCCTGCCCACCCGGCCAGGGCTCTGGATGGGCCTCATCACCACCCACAGGGAGGCCCTGACCACTCTGCCCACCCTGCCAGGCTTTGTGATCAATGCTGCGCAGAGGGAGGCCCTACCAACCTGGCCAGGGCTCTGTGATGGGAGCCCAAGCCTTGGCAGCTTGCCTAGGCTCTCACAGCCACGGGTTTATCTGGAAGGATGCTTGGTGGGTCGTCGGGAATACATCTGGTCTAATTAGCATATTACCCTTTTATTAGTATAGATGCTAGAGGCCCAGTGCACGAGATTCACAGTCCAGGAGCCCTTGGGATGTCCAACTGCCAGGATGGAGAGCGGGCTTAAGCCGGCAGTTGGACAACCTTAGCGCTACTACAGAGGCAGGAGAGGCTCCCACCACCACCAATGCACTCACCAGCCATGAGCCTGGCTTCTGGGAGCACATTGACCACCAGGGGGCAGCTCCTGCATTGAGCATCTGCCTCCTGGTGGTCAGTGCATGTCATAGCAACCAGTCCTTCCACAGTTCAGTCAATTTATATATTACCCTTTTATTATATAGGACTAGGGGCCCGCTGCACAAAAATTTGTGCACTAGGGGAGTCCCTCAGCCCAGCCTGTACCCTCTCACAGTCTGGGACCCCTCAAGGGATGTCCACCTGCTGGCATGCCTGGACAGCCTGGATGAGGGGCTGAGGGTAGTTTTTAGGCTGCCCACTGTCCCTTCAGGGTTTGGGTCCTTACTGGGGTTCCTGGCCAGCCTGGGTGAGGGGCTGAGGGCCATTTTCAGGCTGCCCACAGCTCCCATTGACCCAAAGTCCCAGCAAGACTGGCTGGAATCAGGTTTCTGGAGTTTATTTATATTCTATAATTAAAACTTTGTTGCCTTGAGCAAAGGCCTAGGCAGGCAATGAAGCCTCCTGTTTGCTTCAGCTCCATCATGGCTTCTATAATTGAAACTTTGTTGCCTTGAGCAGAGGTCCAGCCGGCCTAGGCAGGCAGTTTCCTCCATCACTAGTGCAATGGAAGCCTCCTATTTGCTCTAGCTTTGTGGCTGCCAGCCATCATCTTGACTGGGTCAATTTACATACAGCCACTCTGATTGGCTGGTGGGCATGGCTCGACTGGTGGGCGTGGCTTAGGTGTAACGGAGTGGGGGTCAATTTGCATATCACTCTTTTATTAGATTAGATAATAGATGGAGAATAATCAATAGAAATAACCTAAATTTAAAAAGTTAAATAACTTTATTAAAAATAAGACTTATCTGTACAGCATATCTTGATACCCAAAGAGTAACAAATATCATTCTTAGCTCCAGGTCAGAAATGATGACCCAGAACAATTGCCCTTGTTTCCAATATTTTTTTTGCACTTCTGCTCACAGTGAAAAAATGTTTCCTGTAATTGATGATAAATGTCTATAGTTTAAATTAGCTTCCCTATTGCTTCCGATTACAAAATAAAATCTATGTAAAAAGTGGAATATGAACAACACCATGTTGGTTCTGTCTTGGAAGTTATTGTAAAACTTAAAAAAATAAAATTAAATAAAATAAAGTAAAATAAATGCAATACAATACAATACAATACAATAAAACAATAAAATAAAATACAATAATAAAGTAAAATAAAATTGAGAGAATTTTCTTAAACTTAGAATCATTCTTTTCATCATCTTCTTCTTCCTAGCCCTCCATTCATGAATTACTTGAATTTTATTTCTAACTGACATGGCCAGTAGTTGTAGAACTTTTCTTCCCTGCCTTTTGACAACTAGATTTTATGAGTTATACACAAACCTGGAAGTTTTGTATATTTAAAACTAAATGTTTCTTAAACTTGCACTTTTACTGGTTAATTTTCTGAATATAAAAAATGCTAGAACTACAGTCACTTCAGGTGAGAACATAGCAAATAGAAAATTTAACTTGACATGCTTTGTTGTTGAGGCAAAAACAACTGAATATGAATACAGACCAACAAATTCTGTATATTATGGCTAGCAAAGGGAGGGATGGAATAAAGAAACATATATACTTCCTTATAACTCATACAGGCTAACACATTCACTCTGTTATATTTTTTCATCAAAACTTAGTAGTATCAGCTACTAAGTAGATTAATAGCTGTGTTTATGTCTAGGAATGATTCTGGAAAGACAAATCATCTTCTATAATAAAAGAGAAACATGCAAATGTGACCGTTACCACCAGCCAATCAGAGCGGCTGTATGCAAATTAACCCAGCCAAGATGGAGGCCAACAGCCAATCAGAGTGGCTGTATGCAAATTAACCCAGCCAAGATGGAGGCCAACAGCCACGGAACTAGAGTAAATCAAAGGGTTCTGTAGCAACTGCCTGCCTATGCTGGCAGTTGGAAGTGGCACCAGGGCACCAGGGCACCAGGAAGTGGGAAAGCAAGGTGGCGGGCCGGGGAGCAGGTAAGAGGTGGCAGGGGGTTGGCGGCCTGCTTGGCAGCTGTCCAGGCCCTTGGAGGGGCATCGGGGAGTGGGAAAGAGGCAGCAGGGGGTCAGTGGCCTGCTTGGTGGGCTTCCCAGGCCCCTTGCAGGGCACCAGGAAGTGGGAAAGCAAGGTGGCGGGCCGGGGAGTGGGAAAGAGGCAGCGGGGGGTCAGTGGCCTGCTTGGTGGGCTTCCCAGGCCCTTTGCAGGGCACC
>PVJC01027581.1:0-23176 GCA_004026665.1 Murina feae
TGACAGGAATCGAACCTGGAACCTTTCAGTCTGCAGGCCAACACTCTATCCACTGAGCCAAACCAGTTAGGGCAATAAATGAAAATTTTATTTGCTAATATAAAAAGTCCTTCTACATTTATTTCTTTTTATTTTTAAAAAATAAAAAAAATGAGCCTGGCCAGTGTTGCTCAGTGGTTGAGCGTCAATCTATGCACTAGGAGGTCACAGTTAGATTCCTGGTCAGGATACATGCCCAGGTTAGGGGCTCCATCCCCAATGTGGGGTGTGCAGGAAGCACCCAGTCAATGATTCCCTCTCATCATTGATGTTTCTATCTCTTTCTCCCTTCCTCTCTGAAATCAATAAAAATATCTAAACTAATAAAAGCGTAATATTGAAATTGACCGTTTCTTCAGGACGGCCACTAGCCAATCAGAGTGGCTGTTTGCAAATTAACTCAGCCAAGATGGCGGGAGCAGCTGCCTCACCCAGGCC
Source organism: Murina feae (assembly GCA_004026665.1). Lineage (NCBI taxonomy): Eukaryota > Metazoa > Chordata > Mammalia > Chiroptera > Vespertilionidae > Murina > Murina feae. The sequence continues at coordinate 478 of PVJC01027581.1, forward strand.
CAAGCCGCATTTCTCCCCTCCCTGACGCTGTAAGGGGACTGAGGAGCGGGAGAAAGGCTCCGGGGTCAGAGGCGAGGCCCCCGGTTGCCCGCCTCGCTGCCTGCTCTGGGAACTGGGCTCTCCAAGTCCCCTCGCGGGGACTCGGGGAGCCGGAGAAATGGACAAAGGAACCCCGGGCGGCAGGGAGAGGCCCCCGGTTTCCCACCTCGCTCCTGGGGGGCCGGAGAAACAGGCGCCCCGAGCCGGCAGAGAGAGGCCCCCCAGTTGCCCGCCTTGCCGCCTGCCCAGGGAGCCGGAGAAATAGAAAGGTGCCCCGGGCCGGCAGGGAGAGGGCCAGCAGAGAGAGGGCCAGCAGAGAGAGGCCCCTCGGTTGCCCACCTTGCCGCCTGCCCGGGGGGGGGGCGGAGAAACAGGCGCCCCAGGCCGGCAGAGAGAGGCCCCCCCAGTTGCCCACCTCGCGCCTGGGGGGCCGGAGAAACAGGTGCCGTGGTCTGGCAGGGGGGGGTCCCCCCCCCCCCGGTTGCCTGCCTCGCCGTCTGCCCGGGGGGCCGGAGAAACAGGATCTCCGGGGCCGGCAGAGAGAGGCCCCCCGGTTGCCTGCCCGGGGGGCTGGAGAAACAGGCGCCCCGGGCCTGCAGAGAGAGGCCCCCCCAGTTGCCCGCCTCGCGCCTGCCCGGGGGCCGGAGAAACAGAAAGGCGCCCCGGGCCGGCAGGGAGAGGCCCCCCAGTCGCCGGCCTCGCCGCCTACCTGGGACCATGCTCCCAGAGTCCCCACGAGGGGACTCTGGGAGCCGGAGAAAAGCGCCCTTGCCCTGACTACTGGGGGCCTCAGATGTGACTGGGGGCAGGCCCCCAGTGTCGACACTTACACACACACAGGTACACACAAAGGTGCCTGCCAGACTGGGGCCATCACAGGACATCCACTGAGGGGTTCTGGACTGTGAGTGGGGGCAGGCTGGGCTGAGGGACCCCCACCCTCCTCCTGTGCACGAATTTCGTGCACCGGGCCCCTAGTATTTAATGTAATAAAAGGGTAATATGCAAATTGACCCTCACTTTGTTACACCTAAGCCATGCCCACCAGCCAATCAGAGCATCTGTATGCAAATTAACCCAGCCAAGATGGCAGTCAGCAGCCACGGAGCTACAGCAAACAGGAGGCTTCTGTTGCACCAGCGATGGAGGAAACTGCCTGCCTAGGCTGGCTGGGCCTCTGCTCAAGGCAATAATGTTTCAATTATAGAAGCCCCGGAGCTGAAGCAAACAGTAGGCTTCATTGCCTGACTAGGCCTTGGCTCAAGGCAACTAAGTTTCAATTATAGAAGATAAATAACCCCAGAAACCTGATTCTAGCCAGCCTCGCTGGGACCTTGGGTCAATGGGAGCTGTGGGCAGCCTGAAAACGGCCCTCAGCCCCTCACCCAGGCTGGCCACATCCCCATGGAGTGAGGGTTCCCACTGGGGAGCTTGGCCAGCCTGCAAACAGCGATTACCCCCTCACCCAGGCTGGCCAGGCATGCCAGCAGGTGGACATCCCCTGAGGGGTCCCAGACTGCAAGAGAGTACAGGCCGGGCTGAGGGACCCCCCCTCCCAGTGCACAAATTTTTGTGCACCAGGCTCCTAGTTTTAAAAATAAAACAAATGAGATGACAACATCATGTATGCTATCATTTGTAGCATAAAAGAGGAACTATATATGCCTAGCTATTTATTCTTATACTAGAGGCCCAGTGCACAAAATTCGTCAGCTACCAGATGGGGCCTCCCTCCCTTCCCTTGTCCAGTCCCGCCCACTGGTTGAACTCCCAGACAACTCCTGCTCGAGGGGACAATTTTCATACTACACTTGTTATATAGGATGCACAAAAGGTCTCTGACACAACTCTGAGCAATTCAGTAACATTGGCTACCTCTGTGGAGAGGACCTGGTAATAGAGGACAAAGAAGAATAACTTATTAGGAAATCTACTTTAATATACTTTTATTTTTAAACCATGTAAATATTTTTAAATATTTACTAAGTTAAAAAGAAAAACAAATGCCACACTATGTGATTAAAAATTTTCCTAAAAAGACACTCATTTTGCAGTTGTTTATAATAGTGAAAAAAGAGCAAGCTGCATGTCATAGAATAGGATATTGGTGGAATAAAATTGTACACTAAGGAAGATTGTTCTGATATTATACATGTCTGGGGCAACTTGAGTTTTTCTCTATTGATTAAAGGTATTGCCTGTAGCTTCATGGAATCCTTCAGAACTTACAGTTTTCCTTTTAAGTGTGTCTGTTTTCTTTTTTGTTTTACAGAGAGATGGCAACAAATTTATTTTATTGAAGAAAGTAATAATAATAATAACAACAACAATGTAAGGCTAAGAAAAATTAAATTAACCAATCCCAATGACTTTAAATTTTTGGAGCAGATGCCTGCATATAACCCTTAGTTGGTTAAACCACCAGTGTTATTTTTTTTATTCAGAACTTGTTGGCTAATCAGTCATGACGACAAATAGGTACTATCGCACATGAGTTGGAATAGTTTCCTCTCTGATTCAGTTTCTAAATTAGCTTTTTCACTGGAACACCATGCAGTCTCTTATTTCCTTAAACACATTTTAGGAAGTTACTTTATCTTTCTATAATTTACTAGGGGCCCGGTGCACGAAATTCGTGCACGGGAGGAGGGTGGGGGTCCCTCAGCCCAGCCTGCCCCCACTCACAGTCCAGAACCCCTCAGTGGATGTCCTATGATGGCCCCAGTCTGGCAGGCACCTTTGTGTGTACCTGTGTGTGTGTAAGTGTCGACACGGGGGGCCTGCCCCCAGTCACATCTGAGGCCCCCAGTAGTCAGGGCAAGGGTGCTTTTCTCCAGCTCCCAGAGTCCCCACGAGGGGACTCTGGGAGCCCGGCCCCGGGCAGGCGGCGAGGCCAGCGACTGGGGGGCCTCTCCTTGCCGGCCCGGGGCGCCTGTTTCTCTGGCCCCCCGGGCAGGCGGCGAGGTGGGCAACCGAGGGGCCTCTCTCTGCTGGCCCTCTCCCTGCCGGCCCCTCTCCCTGCCGGCCCGGGGCACCTTTCTATTTCTCCGGCCACCCAGGCAGGCGGCAAGGTGGGCAACTGGGGGGCCTCTCTCTGCCAGCCTGGGGCGCCTGTTTCTCTGGCCCCCCAGGCGTGAGGCGGGCAACCGGGGGCCTCTCCCTGCTGCTCGGGGTTCCTTTGTCCATTTCTCCGGCTCCCCGAGTCCCCATGAGGGGGCCTCGCCTCTGGCCCCGGAGCCTTTCTCCCACTCCTCAGTCCCCTTACAGGGTCAGGGAGGGGAGAAATGCAGCTTGGGCCTGGGTGAGGCAGCCGCGCCCGCCATCTTGGCTGAGTTAATTTGCATACAGCCACTCTGATTGGCTGGTGGCCGTCCTGAAGAAATGGTCAATTTCAATATTACGCTTTTATTAGTTTAGATTAGCCAAAACCCAGTAATCATTAGCATTATTTGACACATGAATTTAAATAGAGGACTTTTCTGTGCTTTATTGTTCCTTTTCAATAACATAAATTGGCAGGGTATTGAGTCTTTGGGATGGGTCTTGTATTTACATGTGACACCTAATTAGCATTATAACCTGAGTTTACTTGTGCTTGTGTAAAGCCCACCTTTCCTCCACAACACTCTGTGATTATGCTTTAAGATAGCCAGACGAATGCTCCTCCATGGCAAGGTGGTTCCCTTTCCCTAGAAAAAATAGAGGCCCTGACTGGTTTGGCTCAGTGGATAGAGCATCGGCCTGCGGACTGAAAGGTCCCAAGTTTGATTCCGGTCAAGGGCATGTACCTTGGTTGCGGGCACATCCCCAGTGGGAGGTGTGTAGGAGGCAGCTGATCGATGTTTCTCTCTCATTAATGTTTCTAGCTCTCTATCCCTCTCTTTCTCTCTGTAAAAAATAAAAAAAAAAAAAATATATATATATATATATAAAGAAAAAATAGAGGAAAAAGAAAGGCTGGTGTGTTTTTTAAGTTTGTGTCCTCAATTAAAGCATTTATCTTAATTTGAGTTATTAAAATGGATGTCAACATAATCTTTTACAAAATGGTAAATGATTATTTTTCATTTTATTAGTTTGTAAAATCCATTCCTCTAGTCGATGAGAAAGATAAGTCCTGTGGCTAATCAAGTGAGCTTTTAAATTATTCAAGAATGAAACCTCTGTGGCATGTCATCTAGCACCTGCTCCTTGGTATTAAATATTGGGGATCCCAATGAAATGTTGCCTTGTCAGTTTGTCATAACAAAAGGCTCTTCAGAGCACAGACTGGTGGTTTAATTAGCAAAACTTATTTTTTCAGGGTTCAGGAGCCTGGAAGCCTGGTGCCGGCATGGCTGGTTCTGGAGAGCCCCCTGGTGTGCTTACAGAGGCTGCCTTCCTCTTGTGTTGTCACATGGTGAAGAGAGGACAAGCTCGCTGTTAAGGGTTGAACTTTCAAAGGAATGAAAACAGCAGCAGATTACTGTGGCCTGGTTTTCTTCAGCCTCCAATAAGGCCGCTTACCTTTGCCTCTTATTTTTCTTGGAACAGTTAGATCTCTGTTGTCTCTTAAAAGGTCACGATCCGGTCACGAGGGCTTTGCCTCCTAACCTCGCCTAATCCTAATGACTGCCCACAACCCATCTCCAAGGTCCAGCACATTGTGTGTGTGTGTTGGGGGGGGGGGGGGGCTTTAATATATGAATTTTGGAAAGACACAGGCTTTCTATCTATAACACGGGCTGTGATGGTGTTAGGCCAGGGATCCAGGAGGATTCAAATCCTTCTTTGGTTTAATCTGCCTTAGACTAAATTTGAGGAACAGTGGCAAAGCAAGGCAGAGTACACGGTTACTAATGAAAACTTTGTAGTCTAGAGCGCTCTAGTGCAAACTCTGGTAGATACGCAGTTAGCAAAGGAGAACTCAATTACTAAGTGTTTTGCTTGAATGACCTGAAACAGAGGCTAACAAATCATAGCCCATGAGCCAAGGGTGGCTTTTACATTTCACATGTTGAAAATTCAAAAGAAGATTTTGTGAGATTTGAAAATTATATGAAATTCAAATTCCATATAATGTGTTATTAGAATAAATAATAAGGTTTTGTTAGAACACAACCATACTCATTTGTTTATGCATTGTCGATGGATGCTTTCACGCTGCAATGGCAGAGTTGCATGGGTTCAAAAAAGCCTAAAATATTTGCTCTTTAGAGAAAAAGTTTGCCTATTCGCAGGTATAATTTTAGCTCAAAATATATTTCAAAAAGATGCAGAATCATACCCATCAACACTAGAAACAAATGGATCTGGAGACAGAATATTCACTCCAAAGCATGGTATGAGCTGGTTATGAGACTGTCCACTCCAAGTTGTGTAATGCCAGACCTAACTGTTCCAAGAGGAGAAAAACAGATGGCCTCATGGGAGAATGGAAGACAGAGCCACAGGAATTAGCTGATGTTTTCATTCCTTTGAAAGTTCAGCCTTTACCAGGCAGAATCCTGGGCCTGATATGGGACCAGTCTAGATCAGCTTCTATGGAGTCTTTACCCCTTGATTGACACCTGCCATTCCCGTCAGAGGAGATGGAGGGTGGGAGCTGAGCGGAACCCTTTCTGAAACTCAGCATTAACTGACGACAATCGGTGGTGATGTTGAAAGCAGGCCACTTCCTTTGTCCCTGACTTGTTTTCTCCCTCCTCCCCTCCCCTGTCACACACCAGGCGATTTTAAAGGAGGTGGACTCGCTCCTCTACGTGGACACGGACGTCGTCTTCCTGAGGCCTGTCGATGACATCTGGAGGCTCCTGCGGCAGTTTAACTCCTCGCAGCTCGCAGCCATGGCCCCTGAGCACGAAATCCCCCGGATGGGCTGGTACAGCCGCTTTGCTCAGCACCCTTTCTACGGTCCCGCAGGAGTGAATTCGGGAGTCATGCTAATGAATTTAACTCGTATAAGAAGTGCCCAGTTCAAGGTAAGGAAGTACTTTATATTTCCTTGTTTAAAATTTGGAATTTTGTCTTTTTCCGGAGAGTCAGTGTGCTGATTTGGAAATCAACAAGTAAGTATGGAAGGAGCCAGGGAAAGGTGTTTGGAGAATTTGGGGATATTTGTCTGCTCAGGGAAAGCCCAGAGGTTATTGAATCTAAAGCTTCAGCGGAATTTCCCTTCAGGACGATGGCGCTGCATTTCTGAGCCCTGTCACATTTGAACTCGGAGTGTATCCAGTCCTTCAAAAGCCCTTGGGGACTGTCCTTGGGATCGCTGCAGGGTATACTCACCTACACACAGGCACAAGGCTGTACATGGCCTCATTGTTTATCCCAGCAAATAATGGGAATGCTCCTAACTGAACATAACTAGAGAACTAGTCAAAAATCATCCTCCTATTAAAAAGAATTAGGTAGCCCTAGCCGGTTTGGCTCAGTGGGTAGAGCATTGGCCTGCGGGACCAAAGGGTCCCAGGTTCAATTCCAGTCAAGGGCACATGCCTGGGTCGCAGTCTCCTCTCCAGCCTGGGCCCTGGTCAGGGCTCATGCAGGAGGCAACCAGTCAATGTGTTTCTCTCCCTTTGATGTTTCTCTCTGTCTTTCCCTCTCTCTCCCACTGTCTCTAAAAACCAATGGAAAAATATCCTTGGGTGAGGATTAACAAAAAACAAAACAAAACAAAACAATTAGATAAATCTATAAGTAAGATAAATAAAATCTCTAAACAGTATTATAAGGTGGGCAGACGTCCCGCTTTTGGCGGGACAGTCCTGATTTTTAACAGTTTGTCCCGCGTCCCATGGCATTTTTAAAAAGTCCCCAATTACTCTTTGTAATATTTTAAGTAATAATAAAAAAAAAGACAAAAAAAGACACCCTCCCCCCCCCCCCCCCCCCCCCCCCCCCCCCGGTCAATGGTGTACCGCTTTAAAACTGGTCACCTTATAAAGTGAAAAAAATTAAAATAGAACAAAGCATGATATTGTAGAGTATGATTCTTTTTATGTCTTAGAAATTTCCAGAAAAACACATAAGAGACCATTAATTGTTAATTGTGGATACTTCTAGGGAAAGTGGAAATGGGGATTGTAGGAGGATGGAGGAAGAATAGTTTTAGTGTATTTTAGATCTTTGTATGCTGTTTGAATATTTAGTATGTGAATGTGTTGCTTTTATTTTTTAAATTAAATTATTATTTTAAGACAAGAAAAGTGTGTTTTTCCTTAAGCTGCCATAATTCTGTTATTCCTATTTTGCTCCTTCACTGCAGAGGTAAGAATTAAGCAGAAGGAAGACGTTCATTTTGGGGCCTGATTTTCTAGTGTCCATGGGCACATTTAAAACTCTACCATCAACCTCTCCTCTATTTGTTTTTGGGGGAGAGGGGCCCAGTCCCTCTATGTTGTTTCTCAGTGGACAAGATGGATTTGCTTTGCTTCAGCTGTTCCAATGGTTTCCTCTTTTCCAGAACAGCATGATTCCAACAGGGTTGGCTTGGGAGGACATGCTGTACCCTCTCTACCAGAAGTACAAGAATGCCATCACGTGGGGAGACCAGGATTTATTAAATATTATTTTTTACTTCAATCCAGGTAGGTTGTTTTTCCAGAATGTCATTTGTATGGGAGTGTACCTGCCTCACCCTATGGAAACATTCCAGCCAGGTCTGCTACTGAGAGTGTGAGCTATGTCTGTGTCCCCTCCCCACCTACTGGCTATGTTGTAATGTACCCCTCGAAACACACAAAGACGCCTCGAGAAGTCAAATTAGGAGTCACATTTATTGCAAATCCGGGACTATGAGGGGGCGATGTACCTCAAATCTCGCAGTCATAATATGCCCACAACACAAGATTTATATAGGCAAAAATCACAAGGTATCAATTACATCTTTGGTTTTGGAATTAGGAACCTGGTTTGCAAAAAGCAGTTACAGAAGCAGAATTGAGCATGTTAGTTAAATTATAGTTTGGGGCTTCTAGATCACTGAATCAATGGAAACACATTGCCTAGAGCCGTGGGTCTTGTGACCCCTGAGTTGACAGGAACGCATTATCTGGAACCATCGAGCCTTATGACCACTGAGTCAACTGGATTGCGTTGTCTGTAGCCATTGAGATATTTTAGGATGATCGTGCTGCCCTGGTTCTTAGGATGGTTCACAGAAGAATGTGCTTTCTAAAACCAGTGAGATCACAATCAATGGGATATTCAAACGAATACAGTCCAGAAAATCAAAATAACTTTTGTGTTGTTAAACAAAACAAAAGATACAGAAGCCAAACAGCAGGATTAGAATTAAACTACAATTTCTACCTGAGATGATTGCTACCATACTTCAGCTCAAGGGCCCCTGGGAACTCTTGGAGGCGGGTCTTTGCACTGCTGACACAAAGGCCAAATGATAAAACCTCCAACACTGGATCCATTTTTTGAGAATCTTTCTTACATTTTGCCAGCACTATTCTTCTGAGAAGTTCACTCAAAATTAATGGGAGGCACTGAACTAAACGATAACGCTGTTATCTAGGCACGAGGCCCTCTTTGCATGAGCAATGTCTGGATTAAAGGGAATGGATTCTTGGGATCCTTAAAGGGAAGTGACTTATTCAAGGGTAAAAGAGCCTGAATAAGGACTCAGGTTCCCAAATCCCTTTTCATTTTCATTTGGGGTGAAGGAAATTCTTTTTATATTGTTATATCCATGATATTGTGGAGTTGAGGGGGGAAGAGAGACAAACATTTCTAGTCTATATTTTTATTTTGACACTTAAAACTAACAAAATTTTCTTTGAAAGACTTCAGCCTATGGTTGCAAATCACCCTGGACCCACCTGCTATGTACCTTTATTTTCTTTAACAAAACCCTGGACTAAAACCTTTGAATCAAAAAAGATCAAGTGCAGGGGGAGGGACAGAAGCAGGCAGATACAGTTCCTGGGAAAGACACCAGATGCTCATTCATTAGACAAAGGGAAGATGTTGCCATTCACTTGGGACATTTCCTCCCATTGCACTCTGATAATCACAGGAATTTTCAAGTCCGCACCTTCTGTTTTTTCTTGTTCAGCACATTTCATCTTTTTTTCCTAGGTGTAGATGTGATGGGTAAGGTTCTTGACTGCAAATAGAAGGCCTCTGGAGTTAGTCTGAATGCAAAGGGCACTTTAAAAGAAAACCAAATTGCTGTCCCATGGAAACAGGGGAGACAGGCCAACAGGCCCAGCCAGAACCTGAACCAGTAAAGAGAAATGATGGGGAACCAGGTCGGACTTTTTCCAAATCAGGCTGGTTTTTCCTCTTTTAAAACTCCTCTGCTCCTCAGACCTCAAAGCAAAGTACCAAGGTTTCACACTCAGGTTCAGCCCATGTAAAGGCTAACTGATCCCAATTCCAAAGCCTGGGAGAGAGATCTGTTGGTTCCAGTGCAGCCAGTTAGGCCAAGCATGGAGCTTAGGGATAATGGCTGACATTTATTATGTACTAACTAGGGGCCCAGTGCACAAAATTTGTGCACTGGGGAGACGAGGGCGGTCCCTCAGCCCAGCCTGTGCCCTCTCGCAGTCTGGGACCCCTCAGGGGATGAACACCTGCTGGCATGCCTGGCCAGCCTGGGTGAGGGGCTGATGGCTGTTTGCAGACTGGCCAAGCCCCCCAGTGGGAACCCTCACCCCATAGGTTTCACTTCCACGTGCATTTTCCCATTGTCCTTTTGTCGGAGGAGAGAACTGGAGTGTCCACAGCAGCATCTCACGGGAGGGAGGGTACATTGCGTCAGTCCCATGGTGCTCCCTCCTCCCCCGGGTCCCCTTCCCAAATCCCATCGGGTCTCCAGAGGCTGCAGTAAGCGGTGCGCCTGTAACCCTCGCACAGATCATAAGACACCTGGCAGGGCAGCAGCGGCGGCAGCAGGACTCAGTCTGAGAAAAAGGGGCTGAAAGAGGCCAAGGGGCCCGGCCCGTCGTCCCCACAGCGGGGTACAGGAGGTGCAAGGGCTCGGTCAAGGTCGAGCCGCCGCGGGGGGCCTCCAGGGATGGCTTCTTGGTCATGGGACCCAGGGCGCTCCAGGGCTCAAGGTATGGTAGGCTTCCCCCCATTGCCACCAGCGGCTCCCTGGGCTCCAGCTTGGGGCCCCCGCAGGGCCGTGGACGGGGAACTCATCCAGAGGCTCCATGGGGAGCAAGATGCCTGCCTTGAAGCCGACCCCATAGTCTGGCCCCAGCAGCTCGAAGAACTCCAGGGTCTCGGGGACCTTATCCAGGTCACACAGGTTCATGCCACATCCCGACGGGCCGCACCCACGCTGCTCGCTCCGTGGCTGTGGGCCTCCATCTTGGCTGGGTTAATTTGCATACAGCTGCTCAGATTGGCTTGTGGGTGTGGCTTGGCTGGTGGGTGTGGCTTAGGTGTCTTGGAGAGACGGTTAATTTCCATATTACTCTTTTATTAGAGTAGATTGTCAGGTGCTCGTCTCAGCATTATCTTATTTAATCCTCACAACAACCCTGAGAATGTAAAGACAAAGCTACCGAGGGAAAGATGATTCCTGTGACAGCTGATGAGTGCAGGAGCATGGCATGAACCCAGGGCCCTTGGCTCTAGCCCTATGTATTCGGGGAGGAGTTTTGGAGAAGGAAATCGAGAGAGCTGGAAGATACCCCACAGTGAATATCTCTGCTGCATTATTTCTGTCCTTTCAATATTGCATTTTCCTTTCTGCTGAGTTGCTACCAGTCTTCCATAATCCTAATCTGTTTGAATTCCCAGGAATTCAAATAATTCTGAGGAATTTAATTAATCTGCCGAGTTGCCTCCCCAGATACCCTCTGAACCTATTGCAGATTGTTCAAGGGTGTGACTAGTAAGTAAACAATTCTCAAAGGGAGTCACAGCAACCTTGTGATTACACACGAGCCCCTTGTCTTTATTTTATTTTTTTCCTTTATTTTATGTTATTTATTTTTCCCCATTACCTTCTTGTCTTTCTTTTAGGCTGAAAACCAGCTGAGTAAATGCCTTCCTCACTACCCCTCTTAAATCCTTTGAATACAAGAAAAAAATAAAGTTTCCTGGCTTTAGATTAGTATTAGGTAACTCCTTGATTTTTTTTGTATGTGTTGCCTGCATTTAATCTGCTACTTTATACTTTATTCAAGAATTTTATTAAATGCAAAGTCTTTGACCCAGTTGGTGTAGCTCAGTGGTTGAGCAACTATCTGTGAACCAGGAGCTCACAGTAGAATTCCTGCTGGGTTTTGGGCTCAATCCCCAGGTGGGGCATTAAGGAGGCAGCCAATTGATAATTCTCTCACATCATTGATGTTTCTATCTCTCCCTCCCTCTTCCTTCCTCTCTGAAATGAATAAAAAATATTTTTCTAAACAAACAAACATGAGGTCTTTGAACTGAAATCAGTGTTATTCATCACAGTGAATGGTTTCTCATTGTTTCTATTGGTTGTGAGCACTTTCTATAAACTTGAACAAACTGCATTTTAAAAGAAGATTTTTTCACCTCTATCCCTGGCAAGGAGAGAAAGAGAAAAGATTGGCCCTGACACTCGAGATAAACATGCTTATTACTATGGTTCTTTGGGTTGCCACGGGTGAAGCAATGCATGCAAAATGGAACATATATCTAGATATCATTATCATAGATATCCTGTAGCCAATAGTATCACTATTATAATGTGTTTTAAAGTCATTAGCCTTGTGCTGAGCAGGCCCTGGCAGCATGGGCCCCAGCATTTGGGTCCTCAGGTTTCTATTATCTTGGCCTCCTGAGCATTCCCGTCTCTGAAGATTCAAGATAGCTCTCCTTGTATCCTGCCACAGGGAGTGCCTGCCTGGAGCTGAGGCCGTAGGTGAAGAAGGGACAGAGTCTGGTGCTTGGCATTTGGTGATCAGTTTTTCTGCCTGGATGGGCCACAAAAGAGTGACTTCTCTGAGCTTTCGTTTGCACGTCCATCTGTACCATACTCGCCTCCTCTGAGATGTGGAGTTCAATGGAAAGGAGAAAGGTGCGAATTCCTCATGTGTGAATGAGGCCTGAATCAGTGACCTAATTTTGTGGTTTCAGGATCCTTTGGCAGGTTGGGTTGGAGTAGTGGTGGAATAGGCTTTTGTATTTCTACTAGAAGTGCAGTGCACAAAATTTGTGTGTGGGTACAGTCCCTAGGCCTGGTCTATGGTCAGGGCCATCTTCCCCAGCTGCCAGCAACTGGCCCTGCCCCCTGCCACCACCCACCCCTGGTTCCTTATTTGCCATCAGGCGATTGGAGCCTGCCAGCTGGGGAAAGTGACCAAGAGGTGGTCAGTGCACCTCACAGTGGCTGGTCCAGCGGTCGTTCTGCCATTAGGGTCAATTTGCATATTACTCTTATTATATAGGATAGAGGCCTGGTGCATGGGTAGGGGCCAGCCAGCCTGCCCTGATGCGGGCTCCAGATCAGGGTGGGGGTCCCCGCTGGGGGATGGTGCCAGCCAGGGAGATGGGCCGTGGGCAGTTTGCATGCTAGTCACGCCCCCAATCAAGGTGGGAGTCACCACTGGAGGGTGGGGCCAGCCTGGGCGAGGGCCCGTAGTTGTTCTGATCTCTGATTGTTTCACTGTTTTGGTTGCTAGGCTTTTATTATACAGGATTTTTACAATTACAGTTGACATAGACTATTATATTAGTTTCAGGCATAAACATAGTGATGAGACATGTATATAACTTACAGACTAATTACCTAATAAGTCTAGTGCCCACCTGGCACCATACAGCATTATTACAATACTAGTGGCCTGGTGCACAAAATTCGTGCACGGAGGGGTGTGGGTGTTCCTCAGCCCAGCCTGAACCCTCTCCAAACTGGGACTCCTCTAAGGATGTCCTACTGCCGATTTACAGGGATCAGGCCTAAACTGGCATTTGGACATCCCTCTTGCAATCCAGGACTGCTGGATCCTAACCACTCACCTGGCCAGCCTGGGTGAGGGACTGATGGCTATTTTCAGGCTGGCCACAGCCCCTTCAGGGTGTGGGGGTCCTCCTGGGGTGCCTTGCCAGCCTGGGTGAGGGGCGAATGGCTGTTTGCAGGCTAGTTAAGCCTGCCAGTGGGAACCCTCTCCCCATGGGGGTGTGGCCATCCTGGGTGAGAGGCTGAAGGCTGTTTGCAGGCTGGCCACGCCCCCTAGCAGGGACTCTTACTCCATGGAGGCATGGCCAGCCTGGGTAAGGGATTGAGGGCCGTTTTCAGGCTGGCCACACCCCCTTCAGGGTGAGGGGGTCCTGCTGAGGTGCCTGGCCAGTCGAGATGAGGGGCTGAGGGCCATTTTCAGGGTGGGTGGTCCTGCTGGGGTGCCTGGCCAGCCTGGGTGAGGGGCTGATGGCTGTTTGCAGGCTGACCAAGCCCCCTAGAGACCCAACTCTCAGCCCCTCCTTTTTTTCTTTTTTCTTTTTTTTTTTTAAGCACCTCTATGAGTGGAGGCCAGGCCAGCTGGAAGCAGGTATCTAGGATTTATTTGTCTTCTATAATTGAAACTTTGTAGCCTTGAGTGGAGGCCTCTGGCCTGTGGGAAGCTTGGCTTCTGTTGTTGGGGCAACCCAAGCCTCCTGCTTGCTCCCCCTCCTTGGCCCCCAGCTGCCATCTTGGTTGGGTTAATTTGCATAGTCTCTCTGATTGGTTGGTGGGCATGGTTTGTATGCATAGCAGAGGTACGGTCAATTTGCATGTTTCTCTTTTATTAGCTAGGATAGTTGACTATTATTTTATAACTGCAAATTTGTACTCTTTACTCCCTTCACCTCTCCACCCAGTCCCCCCCCCCCATACCCCTTCTCTCTGGCTACCACCAGTTTATTCTCTGTAATGAGGAGCTTCTTCGTGTAAAATGGAGAGAAAAAAGGCCAATACACAGGGTTTAAAGAGAGGTTGACTTGAAAAGATGTTTTAATATGAATTGCAGTAGTTTCGGCAGGGGTTTTAACTCATTCTAGGGAAATGGATGTAATGGCAGGGACACAGGGTCCTGAGCACTGCTAGGTCTAACTCAGAAGTTAGGGGCAGCTTACAGGTAGCAGGGCTAAGCCAATTCCAGGCCAGGGTCCACAGTGCACCGTGCTGTGGGAAAGTGGGGGAGTGCCAAGGGGAGTGAAGTCTCCCAAAGTTGTGCACAGCAAAAGCAGCAGTGACTGCAGCAGCAGCAGCAGCAGTGGCCTGGATAGTCACAATGAAGGTAGTAATAAAGAAAATGTAAGACAAGAAAGTAATTTAATATTTCACAGAGCCAGTATTTTAAAGTCTTTTTCTGGGATCATATGCTGGGAGAGGTGGAAATTCTTCCTAGTTGGCAATATTGGGAGCAGCTGCTTTGCCTGTCACCTGTACAATAACTTGCAAGATGTGGTCAGAGTTGAAGCTCACAGTCAGGGAGACTGAGGAATGATCCCACACAGGAATGAGCCAGTAGCAATCAAGACCAAATTACAACAAAATCCACACAAGGGATATCCATAGAGCATCCAACTCAGGAGATCAAGGAGACAATGTCATTGGGCCCCAATAACTTCACCTCAGGAAGACTGGAAGCCATAGCAGTTCTATCTAATACATAGAAACAAACACAAAGAGATGGCTAAAATGTGGAAATGAAGAAAGAGGCCCCAATGAAAGAATTTCCAGAAAAAGAGCTAAAGCAAATGAAGGAAAGTAATTTTTCAGATATACAGTTCAAAGTAATGTTCATAAAGATGCTCAAGGAACTTAATGAGAATTACGAGGAACTTAGTGGGAATAACAACAGCATGAACAAGGAAATAGAAACCATGAATAAAAACTAGTCCGAATTCAAGACTATATCTGACATAAAGAATACACAGGAAGGAATTAAAAATAGGTTGGATGAAGCAGAGGACACGATCAGAGATTTGGAAGAAAAGGTAGGAAAAACACCCAACTAAAGCAGCTAAAATAAAAAAGGATGAAAAAGCAGGAGGATGGTTTAAGGTAAGGTGACCAGATTTTAACATTGGTAAAGCGGGACACCATTGACCAGGGGGACGGGAGGGGGGGGTATTTTTTTTTTATTACTTAAAATATTACAAAGAGTAGTACATATGTCTCTATTTTTTCCCCCCTTGACCTTCCCCCATTCTCCCCTACCCCGACCAGGGGGGTTCTTGATTAAAAATTTTGTCTGTATGGAGCAACAAAAATTTTCATAGAATGCAAAAATAGTATTGTAATATATATTTTTTAAATTTCAACATAAGTACAATTTACAAATATAATAAATAAAAAATTATGTATAGTATTATTTTATTCTTTGGCATATTTCTCATTTGAGTGAATTTTTTTAGTAGATTGCTGTCGTTGTTTAAAAGGTCATGACATTTTTCACAAGAATTTGTTAAATTATGTTTCACACATAAAATGGCTTTCAAAGTCTCAACACTTAATTGTGATTTTTCTGATGTCCACACTTTATTTACCATAGGAAAAATGCATTCAGTCGCAGCATTAGTTCCTGGTAAGGACAGCGTGTTATTATTTTAATTTTAATTTTAATCCTATATTTCTTTCTAAATAATAACAATACTAACTTGTATTATTTTTCCTCTGAATTTGCCATAACGTAAGTCATAAATGTCACTTTCAAGGCCGGCACTAGACTTTTTGCCGCCACTATAAAATATAAATAATATGAGTGCTGTCTGCTAAAGTCAAGAAAATTTATGTATTTATGAAATAAATAAATAAATTACTTACCTAAATTATCTGAGTAGCTGATTTGTAATGACATCACTTGTTTAACGAGTTTACTAGCACACAGTATGATGTGTATCGTCTCAGAGACAGTTACAAAATGTTTTCGTCGTTGCCAATCCCAAAAAATGCCATTGTTCATTAAGTTCAAACAATGGTGGTCGAATTCTAACAACTGATCAACAATGCGAACTTTGATAAGCAGTTCTCGATAATCAGTTCTCAACAATTATTTGTTATTGTTAAAGTTTAACATTATAAAATTAACAAAAATAATATAAAACTTATATCCTGGCTAAATAGCCACATGGCTGCTGAAAACTGTATATTCCCTTCCTGTTCTCCCATTGTTCCCTAGCTTGTTGTGCATTCTTTCCAAAAATCGGGACTTTTTTAAAATGCCGTGGGACGCAGGACAAATTGTTAAAAATCGGGACTGCCTGCCAAAAGTGGGATGTCTGGTCACCTTAGTTTAAGGGAACTTTGGGACAACATCTGCATCTTAGGAGTACCAGAAAGAGAAGAAATAGAGCAATGAATAGAGAACCTGCTTGATAAAATGACAAAAAACTTCCCTAAGTAGCTGAAGGAAAATGTCACACAAGGCCCTAGCTAGTTTTGCTCCGTAGATAGAGCATCAGTCTGTGGACTGAAGGGTCCTGGGTTTTGATTCCAATCAAGAGCACATGCCTAGGTTGTGAGCTTAATCCCAAGTAGGGGGCATGCAGGAGGCAACTTATCAATAACTCTCATCATTGATGTTTCTATCTCTCTTTCCCTCTCCTGTCCTCTCGGAAATCAATAAAAATATTTTTTAAAATGAAGATAACAACCTTTGGAAGCACATACAGTCCCAATCAAGAGGAACTCAAACAGACTCATACCAAGACACATCATAGTGAAAATGGCAAAGATTAAAGACAAAGAATATTAAAGGCAGCAAGAGAGAGACAGAAGGTTACCTAAAAGGAAGTTCTTATTAAACTATCAGTTGACTTCTCAACAAAAAACATCAGGCTAGAAGGGATTGGCATGAAGTCCTCACACTCATGTAAAACAAAGACCTAAATCCAAGACAACTCTATCCAGCAAGGCTATCATGTAAAATTGAAGGCAAGCCCTAGCTGATTTGGCTCAGTAGATACAATATCAGCACGCAGACTGAAGGGTCCCAGGTTTGATTCCAGTCAAAGGCATGTATCTAGGTTGCAGGCTCAATCCTCAGCCCTGGTCAGGGAGCACGTGTGGATGCAGCCAATTGATGTGTCTCTCTCACATCAATGTTTCTCTCTGTGTGTCTCTCCCCCTCCCTTCTGCTCTAAAAAAAATCAATGGAAATATATCCCCATTTATATATATCCCCTTTATAATAAAGATAAAGAATTAATATGTAAATTGACCATCACGCCCTCACACAAGATGGCTGCCCCCATGTAGGCACAAGAAGGCCACCTCAAGATGGCCAGCAGGGGAGGGCAGTGGTGGGCAATCAGGCCAGCAAGAGAGGGCTGTTGAGGGTGACCAGTCTGTCAGAGGAGGGCAATTAGGGGCAAACAAGTCAGGAGGGGAGAGCATTTGTGGGGGAACAAGGTCTGCCAAGGAGGGCAGTTGAGGGGGGAGACCAGACCTGCAGAGAAGGGCAATTGAGGGGGACCAGGCTGGCAGGAGAGGGCAGTTGGGGGGAACCAGGCCTGCAGGGGAAGTCCAGTTAGGGGTGACCAGGCCTGCAGGGGAACGTAGTTGGGGGTGACCAGGCCTGCAAGGGGGCCACTTAGGGGTGACTGGGCTGGCAGAGGAGGGCAATTGGGAGGGACCAGGACTGCAGGGGAGGGCAGTTGGGGGTGACCAGGACAGCAGGGGAGCAGTTAAGCATCAATCAGGCTGGCAGGGGAGTGGTTGGGGTTGATCAGGCTGGCAGGCTGGCAAGCAGTTGGAAGCCAGCAGTCCCAGATTGTGAAAGGGATCCCAGATTGAAGAGAGTGCAGGCTGGGCAGAGGGACACTCTCCCCCTCGAGTGCATGAATTTTGTGCACCCAGCCACTAGTCAAAAAATAAAATAAAATAAAATTGAAGGCAAGGCCTGGCTGATGTAGCTCAGTGGTTGAGCATCAGCCTATAGTTCGATTCCCAGTCAGGGGACATGCCTGGATTGTAGGCTTGATTCTCCCTCTCCCTTCCTCTTTGAAAGTTATAGCTGTTCCAATGGTTGAAATTTCAGGTGGAGAGAGCAAAGGGATCTCTCATACTGCCATTTCCCTGACATCACTCCCGTTTTTATCACATCTGCTATTTTTAATGGTCCACAATTGATTTCCCTTTTTTTTTGTGACAGTGCTGCTGCTTTTCCCCAGGAATTGCTCCTCCCCCATTGCATGCAGACTTAAAGCTCTGGCCACCCTGACTCCCACTACTTGGAGTTTACCTTCAAGAACAGGTAGCCAGGGCTGGTTCATTTTGGCAGCAATGCTGTGAAACTCAAATTTATTTGTCTCCATCTCCATATATCAGCAATGCTCCACTTCTTGCCCCAATTCAGCTTTAACTCTGATTTTATGAACTACCTGTCTTTTTCAAAAGAATAAAAACTTATTTTTTCTTTTTGCTTCACAAGCTAGAATCAAAGTTGTTTACTTATAAACTAGGGGCGCGGTGCACAAAAATTTGTGCACTCGGGAGGTCCCTCAGCCCAGCTTGTGCCCACTCACAGTCTGGGACCCCTCTGGGGATGTCCACCTGCTGGCATGCCTGGCCAGCTTGGATGAGGGGCTGAGGGGCGTTTTCAGGCTGCCCACAGTCCCTTCAAGTTTTGGGTCCCTACTGGGGTACCTGGCCCGCCTGGGTGAGGGGCTGATGGCTGTTTGCTGGCTGGCCAAGCCCCCCAGTAACGTCCCTCAGCCCATTGGGTTGTGGCCAGCGTGGGTGATGGGCTGAGGGGTGCTTTCAGGCTTTCAGGCTGCCCACAGCTCCCATTGACCCAATGTCCCAGCAAGGCTGGCTGGAAGGTTTGTTTATCTTCTATAATTGATACACTGTTCCTTTAAGCTGAGGCCTAGTAACGAAACCTTCTCTTTGCTTCACCTCATGGCTTTTATAATGAGACAGTGTTACCCTTAGTAGTCAGGCCAGGCCTGCTGTCTATCATTGAGACATTGTTGCAAATATGTTTTGCCTGGAGCCAGGATAAGCTGAGCCAGCCCGCAAACAGTTTCAGTTTCACTCCTGCTGCAATGGAAGCTGCCATTTACTCAGGTCCGTGAGTGGTGGCCTCCATGTTGGCTGGGCTAATTTGCATACAGTCATTCTGATTGGCTGGTGGGTGTGGCTTAGGTGTCCCAAAGGGACAGTTAATTTCAATATTACACTTTTATTAGTTTAAATATAGATTTGTATTCTTGAATATTATAGGGGGTAAATCAGTCTACTTATGTGACAACATTTCTACCATTTTCTTCTGCCTTTGAAAAGGTTGCATTTGCCCCAGCAAATTTAGTGGCTTATCTTTTCTAAACCCCACTCTGATTTTAAACCTTTCATTCAATCAGGCTAATTTCTTCTCCTCAAATGCTTTTCCAAGCCTCTGCCTGATTGTCAAAATTCCATCCTTACTAGAGGTCTAAGTTTAAATGAAACTTTGCTGAAATGCCCTCTGTTTTTATAAACCAAGATAAAACATGTTTCTGCTGATGATGTGATATATTACCTCTCTTATAAGAGTATACATTTCTTGAGAGCAGGAATATCATCTTATCATACATTTACATCAATGCCATGCATAAACTGGGTGAACCAAAACTTGTGAATTGAATTCTGTCTGGATATAAAATTAATTCGGTCTGAAATCCAATTGCATAGTTGACATTCAACATCTGGGGTTCTTAGCTGGGCTTAATGTGAAAAAGATCTCTAAACCCCTAAACTTGTAAGCAAATATTCTTCATATGTACCTGGTTGCATTTTTCCAAAAATAGGGCCTAAAGCTTTCATTAGATTATCAGATCCATAAAAGGGTTGAGAATGGCAATTTGCATGTTTAGAAGGAATTGTAATAAAACATTTATCATCAGTGTACTGTAGGGGCTGCTTTTTCTCCCACGTTCTAAATTCTTCTAGGCTGGGATAATAATCAAATTAACAAAGACAGATTAAGAGGAGGATAAAGGTTTTAATGCACGTGCATGGGAAACTTACATAAGCATGAAAATTTAAAAAACAATAGTATATATAGTATTTTATATATGAACTCATTTAATACTCCCTCAAATCCTATTGTGCAAGTAATATTACTGATGATGAATTTGACGTCCAAATAAATTATGCAATTTGCTTGACTTCATGCAACTAGTGGTAGAGTTCTGTATTCAAACCCAATAGGTTAATTCCAGAACTTGCTCATTAGCTACTCTGCTATTAGGTCACAGCTAACACATGGTAAATCTGGGATTTAAACTGGGATGATTTAGCTTCTCTGTTTTGCTTCCAAATTCAAGTCAAGGGCTTCAGTAACTTACCAAGGTTACAGAGCTAGGAGGTGGCAGAAGCCCACTTTGAACATACATCTGTCGGATTCTAAATCCTTTCTATTTCATCTCTGTCTTAGAGTGTTTTCACTGGGTTCAGTCCTTTAAAGAGACTGTAAAGAGAGAAAAGTTTTTATTTTATAATGGGGTTCTACATTATTTGCGAAAGGGCACAATTTCTCAGCAGCTATCTTAAACTCCATGAAGACAGGAACTGTACATATAGCAGGAACTGTACCTTCAGTTATATGTACATTACATATAACTGTACATAAATCAATAAAAATCTATTGATTTAATCAGTGTGTATACACAAACAGAGATGAGCTCTAAGGTAATTAATTCAGCAAGGAATATTAGCCAGTGCTTAAGCATGGACTGCAAATGCAATTCCCAGGGAAGGTGTCATAAATAACATAACTCATTGTGTTAATAAAGAAAGCAATTGAGCTGGGGTAAAGCATGCTACAAAAACACTTTTAGATATTTTCACTCATATAATCTTTACACACCCCCTCTGCACTAACGTGCAAGAAAGTCGTACAGCTAACACAATCTAGATAATGTGACTTCAGGATGAGCCTGGTCCCTTTTTCACTTGATTTGGCCCTTGCATTCATAAGCTGACAGGTCTTGCAGGCAGATACAATCTGATCTATTTTAGTATCCTGCTGGTGAATTTTGATTCTGGCATGCCGGATTAAGGCCTTCATCTTCCGGGTTCCCAGGTGAGTAGACCAGTGCATGTGTCCTAATACCGTGACCCCGAGTCGGTCTGATAGTATAAGCTCCCCTTCTGGTGTATGCCACCATCCCTTTATCTCCTGAGCTCTGGGGAGCGTTCTGATACGTTGGAACTCTTCCTGGGAATATTTAGGCTGGTCTGGTAATACTGAGTCCCCTGGGTCTGGTAATTGTAAGGCCATGATAGGGACTGAGGTAAAGGCCACAGCCTTCGCAGCCTGGTCAGCCTTTTGGTTACCTCTTGCTACCAGGTCATCAGCTCTCTGGTGTCCCTGGCAGTGGATTATGGCTAATTTGACAGAAGCCGTAAGGCCACAAGCAGGTCGAGAATCTCCTGTTTATTTTTTATTGTCCGTCCCTCTGCCGTCAGTAGCCCACTCTCCTGATAGATTGCCCCATGAACATGGGCTGTAGCAAACGCATAACAGCTGTCTGTAAACGTTAAGCCGCTTCCCAGCTCCCAGCATCTGCGCCTTAGTGAGGGCGATGAGTTCTGCGCGCTGGGCTGATGTTCCAGAGGGCAGAGCCTCCGCCCATACAGTGTCTGTCTCAGTGACTACCGCTGCCCCCGCATACCTGCACCCGTCCCGCATGAAGCTGCTTCCATCCGTGAACCAGGTGGCCTCTGCATCAGGGAGGGCCCGTCGGTCAAGTCCTGGAGTCCATGTACTTGCTCCAGGATTCCCGCACAGTCATGCAGCGGGGCATCTAAGTCAGGGTCGGGCAGCAAGGTAGCAGGATTCAGGGCTGCACTGGGTTGGAACCGCACTCTTGGAGGGTTGAGTAGGAGGCTTTGGTAATGAGTCATATGTGCGTTACTCATCCACCTATCAGGAGGCTGCTTCAGGACCCCCTCAATGGCATGTGGGGTTGTAATCCAGATTTCCTGTCCCAGGGTCAGTTTGTCAGTGTCTTTCACTAAGGGTGCTGTAGCCGCAATAATTCTCAAGCATGGTGGCCAGCCGGCAGCTACAGGATCTAGCTTCTTAGACAAGCCACAGGGCGGCTCCAGGGGCCTAGAGTTTGAGTCAAAACCCCTTTCGCTATTCCTTTGTGCTCATCTACAAAGAGGTGAAATGGCTTCGTGATATCTGGCAGCCCCAGAGCCAGGGCATCCAGAAGGGCTTATTTAATTGTCTAAAGGCAGCTTCATCTTTCTCAGTCCAGTCAAACGCCCTCCCCTCTTTGGTAGCTTCATATAGGGGCCTGGTGATTTCGGTGAAGCCCGATATCCAGAGGCGGCAGTAGCCAGCTGATCCTAGGAATTCCCTTACGTCTCTTCGAGAGGTGGGAGTAGGGATTTTCAAAACAGTCTCTTTTCTGGCATCTGATAACCGCCGCTGTCCGCCCTCTAGGATGTATCCCAGGTAACTCACCTTTTCTCTGCATAACTGAGCCTTCTTTGCGGATGCCTGGTACCCTAAGGCCCCCAAGGTGGCCAGTAGATCTAGGGTCCCCTGCTCACAGTCCTTGGCTGTGTCAGCAGCAATCAGGATATCATCCATGTACTGGAGGAGGGTGAGGTTGAGGTGCTCCCTTCTGTACTCACCCAGGTCCTCGTGCAGCGCCTTGTCGAAGATGGTGGGTGAGTTCTTGAATCCCTGAGGCAGTTGCATCCAGGTTAGTTGTCCGTTGTAACCCTCCGGATCATGCCACTCGAAGGCAAACAGGGGTT
>PVJC01027582.1:0-23184 GCA_004026665.1 Murina feae
CCCTCCCAACTGCCCTCCTCTGCCAACCTGGTCACTCCCAACTGTTCAGTCTGGCCAGCCTGGTTCCCCCCAACTGTCCTCCCCTGCAGGACTGGGTTTCCCACAACTGTCCTCCTCTGCCAGCCGGGTTCCCCCCCAACTGTCCTCCCCTACAGGCCTGGGTCCCCCGCAACTATCCTCCCCTGCAGGCCTGGGTCCCCCTCAACTGCCGTCCCTACAGGCCTGGGTCCCCCCAAACTGTCCTTCCCTGCAGGCCCAGGTCCCTCCCAACTACCCTCCTTTGCTGGTCATCTTGAGGTGGCCATCTTTGACCACATGGGGGCGGCCATCTTGTGATGGTCATTTTGCATATTACTCTTTTATTAGATAGGATAGGTGGTTTATATTTTGATAAATGATGAAACATCTCTAATGGATTAATATCTAAGTCCACCTGTGAGTTTTAAAACAGAATTATTCCATAAGAGAAGTAGACGTGACTGGTAAAATGTCTGTGTTGCAAACATTTACTACTGCTTTATGTTTTCAGAGTAAAATCAATGCCAGGTTCAAGGTGCAAACATCAAAACAATATATTGTTTAAGTTCAGGAATAAGAGTGGACTACTTTTACTTCCTGTCATTTTAAAAAGAATTAGCAAGATTTGGACAATGTAATTGGGGGAGCAATTTTATATATATATAAAAAAACTCTTCTGAAAGAAGAAAATATCTAAATAAAATTTGTAAAACTGAAAAATTGCCTTTGTATATTTCTGTCAGAAATTATATGATACAGAAACATGTAGATACTTTGAAAAAATATTTAGCATAGGTTAACTATCTCTCTTATATTCTTAGTGATGCTAAAAATATAGAGGAGCTCAATAAAGAAACAATATCTAATCCAAATTTGATATTAACTGAGTACATCAATGTTATCTCCCTCAACATTTAAAAATTCATCCATATTGCTATAAAGTAACATCACATAGTTAAAAGGATCAAAATAAAATTTGGCTTAAATGAATTTAATTTTTGTATTCACTGTACAGACATATAGGATTTTTATACATATTAGAAACTAATATTGCTAATACTAGTTCCTATTGTCTGTCTGTAGACTTTCCCCAGGACTATGGACTGTGTGTTGAAACTTTCAGTGTTTGAAGATCTGCTTCTTTGCCCTTTGAACTGTAAGTCACTTTTGTTCCAAAATATTGTTTGCTACATTTTGATTGATCTGTGTGTTTTTGCATCCTCCCCAGGATTCCAGAACTATGCCACATTGCTTAAACCATGCAGAGCAAGCACAAATATTTGATAAGCAAAGCTGATTTTTCAAGTCATTGTGGGAGGAATAAATGGCATTTTCATACATCTCATTGTGACGGTTCAATTTAAGGGGGAAAAGATTGCCAAGGAAGCCAAGACAAACAAAAAATCAAGGACAACTGTATGTACTTGTCCATATATAAATTAGGATTACCTTAGGTTGCTCTCTGTAATCATTAGGAGTCATATGCCTATTAACTCGTTACTATAATCCATATGGCATCAAAGTAAAACCCAATGATGGAATCGAGCAAAATCACAAAATGATCGTTTTCTCTCTTTACTCTAAGCTGAGCAAGGAGCCTTTCCAAACAGTGTGAACTCATTGGCTTCCCCATAA
The DNA here is from genome assembly GCA_004026665.1 of Murina feae. Classification (NCBI taxonomy): domain Eukaryota; kingdom Metazoa; phylum Chordata; class Mammalia; order Chiroptera; family Vespertilionidae; genus Murina; species Murina feae. Next base: position 1,654 of record PVJC01027582.1, read on the forward strand.
GTCTACAGAGCTCATACTGCCATATAACCGGGAATCGAAGAGGTGAGGTCATTTCATCACTCCTTGCAAAAAAAAAAAAAAAAAAATGCAAAACGTCTGCTAAAATCTGACTTCATTTGATTTACTCTCCAAGACTGTTTTTTATTAAATATGTTTGACTGCTATCTCTAATTAAATGTAGAATTAATTTTGGCAAACTAACCACAGATGCAGTTTATGTTCAATTTTATCAGACAGATTTATTTATAAGCTGTCAACTTCTTGAAAGACTTCATTTTGGAGCAGTTTTAAATTGCTAACAGTAGCTGTAAATGGAGCTACTGTTCTCTGGGACACGAAAGGAAAAGTATGCTATAAATGTCCATTCCATCTGTGAGGAATCATAAAACAATCACATTCCTTTATTTTTTTTTTCCTCCTTAGGACCTTTATTAAATTAGTTCAACTCAATTAAAAATAACTTCAAAAACATTTCGGAGCCTTTTGTTTCATGGAATACTTGGAACTCTCTGCACGGAACGTCACCCTTTTAACTAATCCCTTTTAGTAAATGGAGGAGAATGGTCGTATTGTGACTTCAGACAGTGCTTTCAAGGGTCTCTACTGTACCGAATTGAGGTCACCACGAGACAATGCTCAACACCCAATAGCCATTCAAGCATTCTTCACAACTCTATCAAACGTGCCTTTCTTTCCCTACGCGCTTTCTCTCATGGCAAACTCCGAGGACAATGGAAAAGCCCCCAGCACCATTTATGGTCACCATATTTGCACATGACAAAGTCTATTCTTCCTGGTTTGCCAACTCCCTGTAAAAAGAATAAACCCTGGGATGGATTTTCCCACCATTACTGTTATTCAGACTTACTTTGTGTTTAATTTTTTGTTGTTGTTGTTAGAGGGCTGGTACGTGGCACTGGAGAAGCTGACTTACTATTTTCATGCTTGTGTAACAAAGCAGAGGCTGAATGCAGACTTAACTATGTCCCACTGCAGCCAGCACATGCATGATGGAGTATACAATTTACTACAAAACAGAGACAAATGATGGAACTGGAATTACTATCCCTTGTCTTATTGTCGAGCATTAACAATATTATAAAACTAACTGTTTGCCCATGAACTGCCATGTTTGTGCCCCACAAGCACTATTTAGTTTTGCTTGGGAATTTTTATGGCTGTAGCCACAAACAAACAAAATCAATTGCTATAATTTTTTTTTTCCTCACCAGGGCTGCTCCTTTTTTAAAAGAAAAAAAAAAGAGAGAAAAGATGTATCCAGAGCATCATCCAGCAAACAAAAAAGAAAAACACATATTTGCAAGCTATAGAGTAAAGTTGTTACGAAGAAGATTTTGATTTTAATTAAGAATGGGATTTGTAGGACGATTAGTGAGATGTAATATTCTTTGCAAGAAACAGTGCCCTTATTGGAAATACCATCTAAAATGAAATGGGGGCATTTGGAGCTGCACAGAGACTTATTTCTATAGGTTTCTCCAGTTAATGAGAAGGAAAAATACAAGGAAAATGTAGATACCTCACCTGATATATAGGAGTACAAATGTGGTTTGCCTGTTTTTGCACTTCATGTTTTATCTTTATTTAACTCAGATAGCTATGCTATTGTGATTTCAATCAAGCAATCCTCTTATCATTAATACACATTGTAAGTTATTTTCTTGATGGTTATTCTAAAATACTAATTATTGGGAATATATCTCATCTCATTTGATTATTTTACAAAACATAATAACAGATTTAATAATAAAAATGGCAACAGACTTTATTTTGGATATGCTCAGCTGCCCTAACATTAAAGAGAGGGCTTTTCCTCAAATATAGCACAGAATTTATAACATTCTTAAATGTTGGAATGATGATTTCCTTTATAGTATATAAATTTTCATGTGTTCTGAAAACTAAAAACACATTTCCTAATAAAATGCCTCATAATTTCTCAAATAATTATTCAAATTATTATATAACAAACTTTTCATTTTTCCTTTCTATATATACACTACATATTAAACATTACAAAATGAATTTAGAGACCCCTTTTTTATAACAGATAGAAAAAAATATTAACAGTGACCATGCTATCGGATATTATGCTGTGAATTATAAAGACCAAGTGTATATAATTAAGGTATGTAGTTTAAAACACGCATTGAGCACCAAATTCTGCAGCATTCATTCTACAGTATTTATTAAGCATATGCTATCTGCCAGGTATTGCACCAAGCAATTATTCACCACAATACATATGGAAGGTGTCTTAATGCAGCTTATAATATGATGGAAGACATCCAACTAAACCAGAGTATCCACTCCCACTGTGTGAAGGGCTGTAGACACACACATAGGTATAGGATTTCTTTCGTTTTACAAGAGGAACACAAATGCCCCCAGACCCATATCAGGTAGGTTGAGTGTAGTTTAGGGCAGTTACTGACTACCCATTTGAAAAGTATCATGGTAAGTGTCTTAGGGCTGAGAGTAAAAAAAAAAAAAAAAAAGAAAACCAAGTTTTGCCTTGAGGAAGGAGTAGAGAAAGACTAAGAAGAAACAAAACACAAATAAAAGGAAGCAGAAACACAGTGATTATAACAAGGACTAGTTAGTGGCCCATTATTTCTCTATTATTGAGGGAGGCTCCTTACAGGGAATTAGCGCAGGATAAGTCTGGGAAACAAGATCGGGGCCATAATGTTGTGAGTGGTCCTAGGTGAGAGCTCTCAGCACCACTGATTGATACAGGAAGCAACATGAAGCCAGAAAGAAATTCCAAGGCAACTCAGGATTTCATCGGAGAAGGGATGGGGTTTCTGCTGTGTCAAAGGAAAGGACAGATACACTAAGGTGAGGAAAACAAAAAACCTGTGTGCTCTGGAAGCCAGAGATGGCGGCTGAGAAAGGAAGGGACTCCACATGACCTCAAAGGTTGTACTTCAGGGCGGCTGTCCCAATAAGACTGAACTGAACTGTGTGAAATCGCCAACTTAACACTTTGTAATCGGGCATTTTCCCACCAAATCGCGTCCTAACGGGAAGAAAGAAATCCAATAATGGTCTGACTTTGCAAAGTCTATCTGAGTTGTCTTGCACTTTTTCGTTGTTGAAATGCCAGGCCCTCCATATTTGACGGAATCTATCTCTACTCGTTTTTGGAAAAAACTCGTCTCCCGCGCTTTGGTATAAAAAGCGATATGACGAGTTTACTCGTTTCCCGCAAAAAATTTTAATATATTCAAGCAATATTTCAATATTTGCTAGAGAGGGAAGAAAAGTCCAGGAAAAAGATGTGGTTTGTGTCGAGGCTCAGGTAGCAGAAGGCTAAAGCAGAGTCGGAGATAGAGTCCACATGGGTTCACCATTAATTTCTTCCGTGGCCCTGAAGCATGAGAGCTCCTACCTTTTTTCTCTAGTGTCAGCTGCAAAATACATTATATTTCATATTTTGTGTATCTTTCCAAGACCTAAGTTTCCTGATTTATTATTTTGCTTCTTCATTTTCCTTTTTTTTTAAAAAAATATATATTTTATTAATTTCATAGAGGAAGAGAGAGACAGAAACATCAATGATGAGAGAGAATCGCTGATCGGCTGCCTCCTGCACACCCTCTACTGGGGATCAAGCCCATAACCCCAGCATGTGTGTTGACTGGAATCGAACCTGTGACCTCCCTGTTCATAGGTCAACAACGGCTCAACCACTGAGCCACACCAGCCAGGCTTCATTGTCCTTTAAGGAAAGCTCCTAGGTGACAGTTTTTAACATGAAATTTCAGTTAAAAAATAGTCCTCCATACATTTTAGTTTAGAATACATATTAGAAAAATATGGAAAATAAAATATGAATACGGAACATTTTACCAATTCAAACATCTATATTCTACCAGTTACAATAACTGTGTGATATTGTCAATTATTATCATTAATTTCAAAATGGTCCTCCTAGTGCAGTTTCTAACCATGTTCTACCTCCCATTTTATTCTATACTAGAGCCCCAGCACACAAAATCATGCGCAAGTAGGGTCCCTAAGCCTAGCCTGCAATAGGGCCATCTTCCACCCACTCGCCAGTGCCCAGTCCCGCTCCGCTGCCACCCACCCAGTTCTCCATGGTTCCCGTTCGCCATGCTGCCATCAGAGCCTGCAGATGGTTGGGGGTGAGGGGGACTAAGAGGTGGTCAATGCACCTCATAGCAACTGGTCGAATGGTCATTCCAGTTGCTACGCCATTATGGTCCTGGGTTTTTATTATACAGAATATCCAGTGGAAAACCCAAAGGTATATCTTTCCTTTTAATAGCAGTCCCACTACAGACCACCCTATCCTTTAAATATGCATTCTACCTTAATTATTGTACATGCTAAATCTTAACTATGGCTATCTTTCCCCTAATGAATAAGTCTTATATAATATCAGTGAGGTCAAATGGAGGTTAAGTGTAATCACTTGGATATCTGCCTTACTCATTTTCCAACTACCTTGTAGAGAAAGTGTTGTGAACATCACACTTTCGTAATAATTATGTGAAATAGGGACTCATTTCAAAATCCCCCAAGAACACTTGAAAAAGGAGCGTATGGCATGACAATAATGATAGCGGACATACAGAGCCACCCCTGTCCTACCTGGCATCTTTGTTTGAGATAAAAGGATGCCTCCTTCTGAGTGACGTTGCCCAGCAAACAAGAGCATCTCCAGCAGAAAAGGTCAAGGAGTGAATATCAACCCTAGTCCTGACTCCCTTTCCATGGTCTCTATTGGGCACCTGTGGGCCGTGTGAAAAACACACAATAGAGGGTGGGGCTCTGGCTCACCACAGACCCGGAACTCTGTTCTATGTCTTCCATATGTGCTTCTTCCATTAATGCCCACAAGAGCTCTTGGAATTAGGCACAATTATTGTGCCCATTTTACAGAGCTAAACCACCTTGCCTAAGGTCACAGCTAGTCAGTAGAAGCACCAAAGTTGTCAGATGGGTATTCTGAACTCAGGGCTCTCATTCTTAGTTACAGTGATTTATTGCAAGTATCATTGTTACACCCAGATTTTCTTTACCGTTTTACATAATTATACGTTGCTAATTATTTGGCTATAACATACATGTGTGCTAGTGGTCATGGGCTGAATAAATCCCAAATTTACCCTATCATCTACTATTCCCTTATCCACCAAATTCCTAACAGATGGGAGGAAGGTGTGCACAGAAAGAATTTTCACCGATGGTTTCACATTTGTCATATTTGAAAGAAGAACAAGTTCTTCATTTGAAAAACAAATACCTTGTCATTGACAGAAAAGAAAAACAATTTGAAAATGGGTAATCAAATTAACTCTGAAAATATCCCTTCATCTGACACCCTGTTCAAAATAAAAGCTTAGTTAGCACAATTAAATAAGTAAAGAAAATCCCCAAAGGTAAGCTGTCCACACAGGCAAGTAAGCATAGGCTCAAAGGGAAGTATTTGAATTACACTAAAAATATTTTACTTGGTGGTAAAATGCTTCGCAAAGTATTTCTCAACTCAAACTAGTTTTGCTAAATCAAAAATTTACTTTTGGGTGTTTAAGAAAGCCAAGAGTATTCAAAATGATTTCAAAACCATTTTACCTATTACGGTCTAGTTCCAAGGGAAGCATTGGCAAACACAATTTGGCTGTTAAGGGATAAAAAACACTGTGCAATTTTTTTTATTGTCAAAATAAACCTTTAGTTAAGAAACTCCTGGTTGGCAACCATTTAAAACCTCTGAAGTATTTGGTAAAGTCAGTACATAATCTAGGCTACATTGACTCTTAGAAACAACTTACAGAATTTGTAGAAATGCCATAGGAATAGAAACTTGATTTGCTTATTTTTAGGGTAATCTTAAATTAATAGATCTTTTGCATTATTGAATTTAGTCAACAAAAAGAGGTAGGAGAGGAGGAGGAGAAAGAGCTAACTGCAATGCCTTAGGACGAGTTTCAAAATATCTCATTAGAGCTAGTTGGAAGGGGAAATTTCAGAAATGATTTCCCAGGAACTGCTGTTTCAACCTCAAAACCAAACTTCAAAAATAATGTGATTATTTCCTCTCATGATTCTTGTTCTCTCTGTGGAACTCGAATGGTCTGATGGCCCCAGGAACTCATAACATTCAGGAGACAATTATGCTTTTTTTTCTTTCTTTCTTAAAATTAGTCACTAAATACAAATCCACTAATATTGGTGAGAATATCTAAAATCAGGCAACACTTAACTGCCAAAGGCAAAAGCAGAATCAAATATTCAAGGTTCAGGATGTTGTATTCATTTATTCAATGATGGTTTTATCACAGTGATATTTCCAGAATATTTCCTAAAGTACCAAAGACAGGGTTACAAGATCATTAAACAAAAATGATATATAAATATCATAGTTTCACAAAATTCAGAGTGATCTTTTATCTTAATTCTGTAAATAGACATCTAATTAACTTAATACCAAGAATTTCTGTATATGTGTCGACACTACAATATTATAACCACATGTTTATTATAACTAGCAAGTGGTTATTTTGGTCCTCTCTCCCTACACATAATTTTAGAATTATTTTTATTATATAATCAATAATGAAAATAATCACTTGCCTCTTGTAAATAGGCTGTTATTTATGAATGATAAGACTCAAATATGTTGACAAATTTTCAAAGGGAGATGGCATGCTTTAAGTACAACACCCACCCTGCACATATATTTAAAAGACTAACATAGAATAATATGAAGCAATACATATTTCATTTTATTACTCATCTTTTCTAGTTTCTATTTTCACCTTATGTGTTTATTAAAGTATTCAAGGTAAAAGCAAACAAGTGTCAGGTAGACTTACTTAGTTACCAGATCTATGTGGGGTAGATTAATTTTATATCTTTGCTAAATTAATTTAAATGTCAGATTATGTGCTTCTTATTTTGCCTGACAGCAAGTACTCTGAAAAGGAATTATGAATGTGATATATTGGGGATCAATGAACTTCAAGTTAAGATGCAAATCCCAATTATAATTTCTGAGATCATTTAATTTACTACTTGAGATAATATATTTATAATTTGTGGGGGAAATCACATTCTTTTTTTCTAGGAGCTAATTCTTAAATATTTTTCCTATGGTAAGTTTTCATTTTAAAATATTGAAAGAAGTTAATATTTAAAAATAGGCTGCTCCAAATATTCACAGCTTCCATTTATTCAAACAACAAGTAAAATTAAAAGCATCTCTTGTTTCCCTCCTCTGCTAATTTATAGATCTTTCGGATTGTAGAATTTAGTCATCAGAAGAAGTAGGAGAGGAGGAGGAGCAAGAGGTAACTGCAATGCCTTAGGACAAGTTTCAAAATAGTATCAATCAGACCTTCAAACCTCAGAGGGAAGGCAGGGGAGGGTGGGGGTTAAGGGGGGAGATCAACCAAAGGACTTGTATGCATGCATATAAGCATAACCAATGGACACAAACACCAGGGGTATGAGGGCATGAGTGGGGGTGGGGAGGCAATGGGGGGATAAGGACACATATGTAATACCTTAACCAATAAAGAAAAAAATTAAATATCATTAGAGTTAGTTGGAAGGAGAAATTTCAGGCTTTCAGTGTAATGAAGAGAGAGACAGAGCTGTTTAGTCCTCACTGTTTCCCAAATAGTGAGTCTCTACTGACATCCAGAAATGGGTCAAAAACCAGGAGAAGGCACCTATATCCCCAGGCAGCTGTGAGCAATGGGTAAGAACCCCTGCCCTTATATGTTACAAATACCAGAAGTATAGAGTCCCCTTTCCATAAATATCACCTTTTAAAACAAAACAAGGATATATCAACACAGGACTTCTGAATAAAATCATACTGATTTTACATATTTCAACATCAACCTAACGGTGAATGTAAATTTTAGGGGCTAAGGACTCCATGTATAATTCTCAGAAATTATAAGCTCTGATTAAGCTATCTCAGCAACTGTCTAGTGTTGTCATTTATATAATGTAGTATTTTTTTTTTCATTTAAGAACCGTGTAGTATCACAATTGCTATTAATAAAAGCTGCCTGAGTGAGGTTTATGTAGACATTCAACTACCAAACCTTTCCATGCAAACCCGCTCAATCGGGAAAATAGAATAAAATACCAGTTGGTGAACAGGGGAAGCAATAAGGGGAAAGACACATATAGATTTGATTACTTGGATATAAGTGAATGCTCTCACAACCTAATATTAATAAAGATATTCTGAGTGGTTTATTTCACACAGAGAGCTCATTTCCTTCTATCTACCTAGCCTCTAATCACCACCATTTCCAATGATTTGGTGTTCCTAGCCATACTTGAATATGATTGTAGAGCCTTGCATCAATAAAACATCATCAAATCTCCTAAATCAGTCATTTGCAAACTTCACCATCTCAACACACTTGATAAACATTATATGATCCTACTGGCAAACAGGGACCCATTATGGCAGTAAATCTTAATTAGGAAGATATATTTAAAAGAGAAGTATCATTTTTTAAAGTGCCTTCTTCATCCAGCCTCCTGAATCACACCCCATAGAAAGGTATCCTATAGTAGAGAATACTTGCATATTAAGAAATTAAAAAAAAAAATGTTTATCAGTTTTCTGCCTGAGATGCCTCTAATGAAATTGCTGATGACTCCTTAAAGAGAATTTAGATAACAACAGTAATATGCTCCTGGTTGCAAATGAAAAACATTGATATTCATCCAAAAGTTAGTAATACACCTACATAAAAATATCCATACATTTTCAGAGGGTAAAACTATTAGTAAAGTAGGAAGATGGAGGAAATGTAATTTCTAGCTGATCGTTAATTCCTTGTTTTAGTCTTTGATTCTAACAAATTCCTCCATATACAGAAGAGAGAAGATTTTTCTGCTTCATCCTAAAAAAACAAAGGATCGCTACTCCCTTCCCCCCAGGTTCCTACATACAGTCTCTAAGATCCATCTGCATTCCAGTTGTCATTACAAATAATAGCTTTGCCAGATCTAGTCCCCTAAATGATATATTGGAAAAGCTGGCATGAATATATTAATGTCTTGCCATCTTAAAGAATAAGTGTTAGGTTTTGTATTTATATATGGATATTAGGGATTTATATAGGACTGCACATATGTATATGTCTTTATACATCCATGCACAAAAAAAACTAACCAAATAAGAAATTTAATTTTTATTAAACATCTTAGCATATATCCTGCAGAACTATATTGTCATCTTTGATAAATGTGGGAAATTGAGGCACAGAAGTATCCTCTAGGTGATAACCAAACAGCATATGACAAAGAGCAGAAAGACTGGTAACATGCCCAGGCCTTATGCTCGCCTCTCTGGTCTAAACACCAGATTGCCGTAAAGATTTCTATAAGGAGTTCTTTAAGATGAGACCCGAATAGTTGGAGTAAATGTAAGATGCATTCTGAATGTGGGAGTTCTCTCGGCTACTATATTTTCCTTCTCATTTCCTTTCCACAAGTGCTTTGTATAATAAAGGAGTTATAAGGTAGTTCTGATGGCTTTGGGCAGTCACTACACCACCTCTATTCTATAGGAAATGGGAAGCATGTAGGTACATAGCCCATCAATGACAGGAATTAATACATAAGATCAGATAGAACAATTTAAACATAATGAATCAGTGTGCCCAAAATACACATTTTGACTAAACATTTTAGATGGTTAACAGATCCTATATTTGATTTTAAAATACTTAAAATTTCCAAAAATATTACCCCATTTTTTTTAAAAACATGTATTTTATTAAAAAATCTTAGTAAAATATTTCCACAACTTTTTACTTACTTAGATTTTTATTTTAAAGGAAAAAGCAGGTCTGTAGTTTACAACTACTCTTTTCAGACTCTTAACTTTTAGCTCAGTGACAGTGATCATTCACCTTATTTTGAAATGATAGTTGGCTAATGAAAGCAAGTATAAACTCACATTCACTTATATTCCTATGTGATCACGAAGAACACTCCTGGAATAATAAAGTGTTCCTTTCTTACTGTTTGGTTGAAGACCTCTTAATGAATCATCTCAAGTGCCAAAAGAGACATATATAATGCCAGTAGATGAGACAATCATATTATATAGTAGTATGATTTTCTTTAAAGAAAATACAAAATAACTATGTTCAAGGAGTCCCTTCAATGAAAAAGGATATGAAAATATTTTTAAAGCATATCAAAATATTTTAATTTGGATACATTAACACATTTGGATTAAAGTACACCCAAAAGATACACTTATTTTACTTTAAAAGTTTCATTACTTTTGTTAATGATTTAATGTTACTTCTATACTATCAGTGTAGGATAGACCAAGATCTACGCCTTGAGCATTTTCAAGGTATCGGCACTATGCAGTGGCATCCGATCTGAGAGCAAATCATGAGGTGGGGGGAGCTGACATTTGGAGACGGAATAAATTACATGACACGGAAACATCTGAACGAGAGCTCCAAGCACTCTGGAGGATCTGGGGAGGGACCAGCAAACACCTGACAAGCAGGACTGCTTTTTGTTTTTCAAGCCTACGAGTTGACAGAGAACTGTCAACACCTTACGGGAAAACCTGAGAAACACGCAGAGGAGCAGAAGTTCTGCTGCTGCATTGTCTTTCCGTCCTCCCTTTTAATTGTCATTCAGGACAGTTTTGGAAAAACAACGCCCAAGTGCATTTTTAAGTTGGATTCTTTGTTCACATAGTCGAAAAAGAAACTTGCGTTGCGACATTGCCCGACAGGAAATCACAGTATTTCAGCAATGCTTGACTCCTCAGAGACATACACAACAGGTACATATGCTTTTCCAATGCCACGGTTCTTTTATTTTAGGTGTCTTAATTATTTTACACAATAAAGAGAAAGAGAATATGAACAGAATGTAACTCCATATTATCATAAAATTATGATGCATGATTATCATACACTATCAATGGTGTTTTATTGATTAAAGCTAACGGCAAAATCTGAAATTTTAGAAGTTTCTAAAAATACAAAATATAAATTACGTATACACACAAAAAGAAGTATAAAGTGAATTGGGGATAAATGTTTATAATAAATTTTAATAAAACAGTCCAATAATGGGATGAGGTAGACGCAAAAGACACAAATGACTTACTAGAAAATAGGGAATCCGTGCTCATATTGACAATATAATATATTTCTTTAAAAGAATCCAATAATTCAAGCTGTGACATATGAAACTTGTAGTTCAGTGGGGGCTTTTTGGAGCCATCTAGTTATTTATTTTTTCCAACTCTTTTTTTAATTTCCACCTACCCCGTCCTTTTTCATCTACAGAAAGTCTACTCATCCATTAAATGCAAGTGCCCCCATGATGCCTTACCTGAAATTTGCACCCAGACTTATTACTCTTTCCAAGACACTGCTTGTCTAATCCAGCTCCGTATGGATGCTTTCAGGGATGGCGTTTACTGCTTGACAGAGCACTGCATTTTTTAACTACTTTACATCCTAGAAAATTATTTCTCACAGCGAGCCAATGCGAACTCCCTACAATTTTTATATGCATTCAATAAACATTTAGAAGTTGGCACCTAGATGAGATTAAAATGGGCATGAGGTATAAATGTGAATAATGTACAGTCTCTGGCCTGGATTTAAATCCTGGCTCTGGGAAAATTTCTTTTCCCCATGATTTTTATAAAATTTTAAATATATTTTATTGATTTCAGAGAGGAAGGGAGAGGAGAGATAGAAACATCAATGATGGGAGAGAATCATTGATGGGCTGCCTCCTGTATGCCCCACAGTGAGGCTTAAGCTCAACCACTGAGCCATGCTGGCCAGGCCCCATGGTTTTTAGCATAATATGTCTCATTAGAGCTATTGCAAACCTCATACACAGAGAAGAAAATATCAATGACCAAACCTGTGCCAAACCTGTGGTAACTATGAACGCTTTGTTATCACTCTTTCTGATCTTCACTTCCACCCTGTGCCCCTCACCCCAATATCTTTTATCAGAGTTAGAGTTAAATTGGTTACTGCTTTGTTGGCTATTTCCATATTTAAAACCAGAGTGAACCTGGAATGTCAGTGCCAAAGTAGGGAATCCCATTGACCTCAAGGCCATGGGTTTTCATCCCATCTCTATTCCTGAGGAAAGTTCTCATGTTACAGAAAAGTAGATGTTGAATTTCTCTAATTCATTGTCTTCTCTCTCTCATACTTTTTGGGGAAATAAATTTCTAAGGAAGAATGTATTTACTTTCCAAGCCAGGGCCAAATGTTGCTTCCCCCGCCACCAATTATCTTTTTGGATTTACTCTAAATATCCCAGCCAGGGAACTCTGCCTTCACAACAGGGCCTCTACATGATTGGGGAAGCAGAATATTATGCTTCTTATTCAGTGTTGGAAGTGCTGTCTGTCCTAACCTTCAGAGACCCCTGCAGGTGGTTGCTTCCTCAGTAAATCCCACGCCACTAGAGATGGGCAGCCCAGAAAGCCTACGTCTGTTCCCCTGGCAGAAACTGGTTAGACCTACGGTCCTGGGCACTAAAACAGTGGTAAAGCCATTCTCCTACAAGCTGCATCTTGACCGGGCCCTGAGGAAAGGATCCTCATTCAAGAGACTTACATAAAAGTTTCATAGACCAAACGCAGATACCTGTGTAAAAACACAGGAAATTGAGTGCGAAAACATCCACACATTCTGCCCATGGATACCTTTATGCAATGTAATGTTGCAGTTCCTCCCATTAAGAGATGCAGTCTGTTTCCCCATCCCCAAATGTGGGCTTACCCACGGCAGTTGCTCTGAACCCCTGACCCTTAGCAGTGGTCTAAGAAAGTACTTGTGCTTTGCAAACGTGCTCTTTTATTGTTTCTTAGAACCTAGAGATTGCCTTTGAATCCAAGGCTAATCTGTTAGAGGGTGTGAGACCATAGGGTGAGAGGTCCCAACCATCCCTCAAAATTATGAGCTAAATAAAATGAGGACTGTTTTAAGCTACTCTATTTGGGGGTGGTTTGTTGATGATAAAAAAAAAAAGTGAATGGATAGAACACCATACCCAATCCATTAATCAATTTGTGATTAGGACTATCCAACCAGTGAAAATGTCATTAAATTGTGTATTTCGTGATCAACATCTTCAAAGTGGTCTTTCTCCATTTTGTCTAAAAATGATTCATTATCTCACTAAATATTTTCATATGTATCTCTATTGATACTTGTCATCCTTGTTCATTCATTTGAACTGTTGTATAAATAAGCCCAACAATGTATATTTGTCTGTTGAAAACATTTGTTTTTCATTTTTTCTCCAATCGAATGTTGCCAAATTGCGCTCTTACATGACTGCACCAATGTTCACTGCCTCTGAAATCGCAGGAGAGCTCCCGTTGCTCTTTACTCTCACTGTCATTGTGATAGGCATTTATTTTTGGCAATCTGAAGGGTATGAAATAGTATATTAATTTGAACTTCTATCATGACCAGTAAAGTTATAGATAATTTTATTGAACACTTACGTTTCTTTTTCTGTAAATTGCCTGTTTATTAAAATTGCATTCTTTTTCTATACATTTTGCCCATTTTACTATTAGGTTGTTGAAGTTCTAAATGTTTATCCTTTGGTGGCTATAGTTTTTTCAATATCAGTGGTTTAATATTTTTTAGTTAAAAAATATGTTTTCATTGATTTTTAGAGAGAGAGGAAGGGAGAGGGATAAGGAAAAGAGAGATAAAAACATTGATGAGAGACAAACATCAATCAATAAGGGAAAGAGAGATAAAAACATTGATGAGAGACAAACATCAATCGATGCCTTCTGCACACCCATACTGGGGATTGAGTCTGCAACTCATGAATGTGCCCTGACTAGAATCAAACCAGTTACCTCTTGGGGTATGTGTCAATGCTCAACCACTGAGCCACACCAGCCAGGCCATTTTTTCATTCTTTATGATCCCTTTTAATGTATAGAAAATGCAATTTTAATAAAGCCGAATATACTATTCTTTCCTTTTATTAAATCCTTCCTTAACCTGAGGCCATAAAAAATACTATTTTTGACTGTAGAATTTTGTTTTGCTTTTCACTTTCAGATTTTTAAGACACCTGGAATTTATTCTGTCACCAGAATCTAATTTTACTTTCTTCCCATATGGATAACTAATTGTCCTAGCCCCATGTACTGAGGAGCCCATACTTTCCCCACCGAGTTTTAATGCCACCACTGTCAAGCATCATGCTTCCAGACAAGAATGTAACTGTTTCTAGACTGTCAATTTTTCCCCTCTTTGGTCTACATGACAGACTGAATGACAATTCCACACTAAAGTGGGGCATCTTAATTTTGGGGTTTTAGTAAGTAATGAGATTTTAGAGAAAGTCATCCCCAAATCTGAACTTCTTCAAAATTGTCTTGGCTACTTCCTCCTTTCTTTTATTTCCCCAAGTAAATCATTTATAAGAATACTAGGGGCCTGGTGCACAAAAATTTGTGCACTCGAGGGGAGAGGGTCCCTCAGCCTGGCCTGTGCCCTCTCGCAGGATATCCACCTGCTGGCATGTCTGGCCAGCCTTGGTGAGGGGCTGATGGCTGTTTGCAGGCTGGCCAAGCCCCCCCAGTGGGGATCCTCACCCCATGGGGGTGTAGCCAGCCTGGGTGAGGGGCTGAGGGCCATTTTCAGGCTGCCCACAGCTCCCATTGACCCAATGTCCCACAAGGCTGGCTGGAATCAGGTTTCTGGGGTTTATTTATCCTCTATAATTGAAACTTTGTTGCCTTGAGCAGAGGCTCGTCTGGCCTAGGCAGGCAGTTTCAACTCCATCGCTGGTGCAATGGAAGCCTCCTGTTTGCTCTAGCTCCGTGGCTTCCAGCCTCCATCTTGGCTGGGTTAATTTGCATATAGCCGCTCTGATTGGCTGGAGGTGTGGTTTGGCTGGTGGGCATGGCTTAGGTGTCTCAGAGTGATGGTTAATTTGCATATTACTCTTTTATTAGATTAGATAAGAACAGTCTCCCTCCTGGGAGTGATTGGTGATATTCTTCATTGCAAAGGCTATGCATTATAAATCCTCTTTTAATTCTTCATCATTTCCAGTACCAATTACACACACACAAACACTGACACATGGAGAGGAGAGAGAAGTGAGGGAGGGGGTGGGGAGGAAGAGACACTTTTGGATTATTTCAGAAAAAAAAACCACAGGCTTCTAAAAAGCCAAAGGGGGGGAAAAAAACCTACTAATTACTGGATTTTACGATTAAATAAAATAGAATTTGAACAGTTTTTGAATAGTTTTTTTTTCTCATCTCTTCTAATATAACATCATCTTCTTCAAGTGTTAATCAATCTCTTCCTTTCTTATTCCTTACAATGTTGGAATAAAACATCAGGTTCTAAGAAGGAAGATGAGTCTAGTGAAATGAGTTACAATTTAAAAAATTATTTTTTGACAGTACAACCAAAGGGATTCCAATGCAGAAGAAAATAAAGAGGCATCAGGAATCTCCTGTCAGGGAAGCTAAAATCTAGACTTCATTCATATTTCAAAAAAAAAAAAAACACCCAAATACAAAAACATAAATCTAAGCAAGAGGGCAAATCACACTCATGCCAAGTGTGCACAGAATTTTCCATTGCTTGGGAGATGGGTACCTATTTGACCCTTTTACTGAGATCGTTTTCCCCATCCCATCCCCGCCATGGACTCTAAATTACAGGACTTATTAACAAGGCACGATTTTGAGAAACAGTCACAGTGCAAAGAAGAATTGGAATACTGCCACTGCCTTGATAAACTATATACTCTTTGATTTCAGAAGCAATCTAGAAATTTGAGAATGAGAGCAAAACTTTCTTTAGTAAGATAGCTTTTCTTCTCAGAAATGTATCTAATTATTTTGTGGGTTTTTTGTCTTAAACTCTCTGTTCTCACAATCCCAGCTTCCCTCCATTACTTTCCCCTCCCTGAAGAGGCAGCCATGTCTAGTTTAGAGCTCATATTGACAAAGGGGAGCTGTGACCAGCAGCCATCCCCCACCAGCAGGAAGGGTGTTGCAGTAGCTGTGCGTTCATATGCTCAGACTCATGTTAGCCCTGAGTATTTATGTGCCCTTCCCCAAGCACAGCTTTGTCATTCACTAGATTTCAATAGGGTTTCCACTTAAGCAAAAGGCTATTTGTTAGTCCTGGAATCACTCCTGAGCCTAGACATCTTACCTGAGGCTCTGATGAGTCTACAAGTTTTGTCTGCCACTTCTCCGATTGGCCAAGACCTGACTGATACCCACAAATACCCAACTTCTAGCGAAGGTCTTATTCCAAATTGAGTCAATTCTCCACCATTATCACCCTGACATAAGGTGTGACTTCTATCATTGACTTTGCTGAACATAATCCAGCTACCAGTTGTGACATTTTAAAATATTCAAGCTACATCTGATTAACCCCAATATTGTTGAACTTTTAATTACTGCCCATACCCTTTGTGGTTTTGTAGGCCAGAATCCCTGAGGAAACAGATCCTGAGACGAGCATTTGCAAGCAGGAAGAGTATTTGGTATACTCTTGGGATCAACAAGTTGGGAGGAAAGAGGATTTGGCTGAGAGAAAAGCTACACTGACTTAATCCAAACAAAAACCTCAGAAAATCCTTCAGAAACCTTTGATGGCCATTCAGAATCGGGATAAAGGAGTTGAACCTTTATAATGCATCAACCAATCATTGGATGCAGGATGCCCATAGGCAGAGAGTACGCCATGAGGCAAAGCAGCTCTCTTCAAATGAGGCAAGTGTCAGAAAGTGACTCAGCTGAGTTAGTGGCTACCAGCAATTCCAGCAGCTGGGAATGAGGGCATCAGTCCCGGTGGCCCAGCAAACACATGTCAGTCTGAGTCACTACTCTACCTACTGGCTTGCTGAAGAGGTGCTAGGTTCGCTCAGGGATGCAAATGCATTGGTTACTGCATTAAGTAGGAAAAGGCTTTCTCTTCCCTACACTCTCCCTTTATCAAGTAATAGTGCTAACCGTACACTCTCTGATTCAGTAATACAGCTGTAAGATAAGGTGTGTATCTCACCTCATATCTGTAGCTTTGTTTTTGGTCAGTTGTAAAATAAGAAATTTGAATGTGATGAGCCCTAAGGGTACATTCAACTCTATGATAATAATCATAATATGTCAAATTAAGTGTAATGCAGATGCACAAATCTTGTTTGTGTATTTAGAAACTTATACGGATAGTACTTCTCTTTCAAAATATTTCTCTACTTTAGTTCTTGCTCCCATTTCCAACACCTACAATTCCTCCTTTTTCAGTGGATAGTGAGTATTTGTACATGTTCTGGTATTTTCCAGCTTAACACAAATAAACAAACACAATTTCCCTTGAACTCCCTATTTCTCTCTGATATCCTCATTTTAGCCTCCCTATTCACAGTTAACATTGTGAAATAGCATTTCTAAACTCACATTCTCCTCTTCCAAATCATCCAACTCATTCTTAAATCCACTCCTTCCAATCTGCTCCTATTCCCCCACCAACACATTGAAATGGTTCTTCTCAAAGATAAATATTACCACTCTTTTTTCAGAGTCAGGAGCATCAAATGCTATAGGCTTTAATGAGAACACCTAAAAAGAGTATAGCTAAAGAAAAGGTGCAAAACCTAGATTGAAATACTCAGCTTTTCGAGGCTGAGCAAGGAATGAGACTGAGAAAGAAGCACCCGTGATGAAGGAGGAGAGAAAGTGACAGAAGGTAAGAGTTTGCATCTGATCTTCCGGTAGCCTAAATTGGTATGATACACTCAGGAAATGCATTAAGCTAAAAGAACTGTGTTGTGGAGGGTAGATCCATTTCAAAATAATCACAGAGTTCTTTCAAAAATATATAGAAAAAAAGTCTTGGATTGGCCAATATTTTAAGTCACCTGCACACAATTATCTTCTCTGCAATTGAGTTGAGTGTAAATCTCTACAGCAGAGGATTTCCTCTAGCCATGTCACTCACTAGGTTCTATTTTTCAAGTATAACCCAGACATTACAAACAAACAAGCTCCAAATCTCCATTAAATTATCTGTTCTTCTCCTTTGCTGAATACAGAATTGCTGTTTTGGCTAGAATTAGTCAGGCACAGTTAGTACAATAACACTCAGTGCCTTCCTGTGTAGCACCTGCTGCATGGTATTTATGTCTTGTTAGCTACATAGTACAACAAATTGTGTCTTTTAACAGCTCACTGAGTAGAGGAGGAGGAAGTGGTGGCAGTGGGATTGCTGATAGTGTTCAATGATGTCAATATATTGCTTCCCAAATAATCCAGCGAGTAAATTTGCAATAATACCATTTATTTCTTCGGAAAGTTTCTCTGGTGTGTAATTTGCAAATAACCTTGAGCAGACAGCAGCATAAGTAGAATAAGTACAGACAATGGCCCATGACTTTAACCTGTGAGCAGAGGTGATTTTAATTGAATAAATGCAGCGTATGGAAATGAACCAATACTCCTTTTCAAAAGGCTTTGAAATATTAAGAGAGTGTTCAGTTGTTAAATTTCCATACATTATTTAGAGTTTCTAGATTGCACAATATGGTTAAACACTGCACCAGCAAGAGAATAAAATTTATGCTAAGAACTTTACCAGGGCACTACCATGTCAAGGAAACATCTTCCAGAACAATACAGTTGCATTAAGATTCCCCAAATCTATGTGTATGCACACATTTGACAATGTCACATTATATCCAGCAAGTCAGTTTCACTGATAGGCAGAATTCAACAAAGAGTGCTTGAGTCAAGTACAGGGATGGGCAGTGGCTACTAATTTTTTCATCTGTGCATTTTGTTTTATTATGATAGAGACTCTAATTGAACTTTGTTCCAAGCTATTAAGCTATGACAGAAAACTGTGGAGATAAGATTTCACTGACATAAAGAACAAAGAAAAAGAAAGGGCGTGAAAATTACAATGACGAGGTTGCCTTAGCAGTTTTGAGGTGGTGAAATGAAATCCCTGACTAATAGGCCTCGCTAACACAGGGAGGGCGAGGCTGCGCAGATGGAAGGACAATCTCGGGTTGAGCCCAGTGGCTTCTCCAAGGATCCTAGTGCATACACACTGTTGTTACAAAGTTCAGATTACAATGCAAATTAAAGTATGCCTCTAGTTGTTATAAGTTGCACAAGAGGTCCACATGCAAATAATAGATTAAGAAGCATTAAGTGTAAATTATTGGTGTTATCCAAGTAGCCATTTTGTGTTTGTTTGAGAAAATACTAAAATCTTTCCTTTAAATTTTATAAATTATTTAGTCTTTTTTGTTGTCAGGAACTCAAAAGTTTCAAGTTTCTATTTTGCAACCAAGTTTTGAACATCTTTTTTTAACATTATAATGTCATGTACATCCTGATATAAATGGTGCAATGGAAAAATCAAATGTGCTGAGAAATATAGAAATTAGAAAAGATGATCACAATAAAATGAGGTCACAAATTCCTTACTGAAATGACTACCATTAGTTTCAGTGGGTTATTATTTTACAACATCTATGGATTTTATTTATTGGGAGGTCAGAGAAGTCGTTGTGCATTGGAAAGGATATTTTTATCATCTAGAGATCACCGTGGGAAACCAAATGCACATCTTTAGGGATCATGCAATCTGGAGACTTCATAGATTTAAGCAACTTCCCAAACTCTTTCCTCAGAAGAATGATTTTTAAAGACAAAATAGAAATAGCTATAGTATGTGAAAGATCTGAAGGATGCTTATTGGCATCACCGTTATTACTTTTGACACAGTGCCACTGAAAACAATTATTAACTCACTGTTCATGCTGACCGATAGCTCCCATTCCGAGATCCTATCAACATTAGGCAAGGAGCAGCAGGAGAAGCGCCCTTCAGCAATGTCTCCACCAAAGGAGCTCTTTGAAGATGAGGTCAGACCAAGGCAGAGCACTGGCCTCGGTGAATGCAATACGATGTCCCAACACAAGAGTTGGGTTTCATATCCAATCGCATCCTTCCAGGACAGCCATACAACTGGGGGCCTTCGTCATCAATAAACAAAGTCTCAGGCTACTGTTGTTTTACTCAAGCCGAATATCCTCCGTCAGACTTGACCTATTATTCTGAGTTGCTCAGATCACCACTTTAGAATAAGTCTATAAGCTCGGAAAGAAGATTAATAAGAAAAAGAGACACAGAAGATTATTCACTGCAAAGCAAAGGCAGCCATTAGGTTAGGCCTTCTGATAATGTCACTTACATTGTTGGCAGCAGATAAATTAATGCCTCTATATGAACTTATTTGCCATGTCAAAGATGAATTATCCCTAAAGCAAACTTATACTACCAATTTTTTACCCAAGTCCTAAAGTGGGATAAAAACATAAGTGTTTTAAAGCCATGTTGCTTTTTTTTTAATGTTCAGATGTTTCTCTCTGTCTTTCCCTCTCTCTTCCACTCTCTCTTAAAAATCAGTGGGAAAATATCCTCAGGTGAGGATTAAGAAAAACAACAACAACAAATTGTAAAAATATCTGAATAAACTCTTCTGCCAAAAAAAGAAGATATGTGAATGGCCAACTAGCACACAAAAAGGCAATCAGCTTCATTAGATATTGGGAAATACAAATTAAAAGCACAATGAGATCCTGACTTAAACCTATTTAAGTTACTGAAATTTAACAGACTGACAATGCTAACTGTTGATAAGGATATAGAGACACTGAGACACTCATACACTGATGATGGAAATATAAAAATGCCACATCTACTTTAGAACACTGCCAATTTTTTATGAAGTTATACATACACCAACCACATGACTCAGTACAAATGCTGTTCTTTATTCAAAATAGTAAAAAAGTGAACATAACATAATGTTCATCATCAGGTGAATATGATATGTCTATACAATGAACCTCACAATAAAAGTGAACGAATTATTGATTCACATGACAATATGATGAATCTCAAAAATATTGTGCTGGGTGAAAGAAGCCAAGTGCAAGAGTACATGCTGTATGACCTCGTTAATTTGAAATTCTAGAAATGGCAAATTAATCTAGAGAAAACAGGTCAATGGCTGTCTGGGACCAGGGGCAGAGAAGTGGCTGACCACAAAGGGGCAGGAGCAAACTTGGGGTGGAGGAATGCTCTCTAATTTCACTGTGATAATGATTTCATGGGTATTCACATCCGTCGAAACTCATGGAATCATAGATTTTAAATGGGTACAAGTAATTATAAATGAAAACAATAAAGTTGCTTTTAAAAAAGAAGTACCCTGGCACAAGAATAGACATATAGATCAATGGAATAGAATAGAGAACCCAGAAATCGACCCGAACCAATATGCTCAATTAATATTTGACAAAGGAGGCAAGAACATACAATGGAATCAAGACAGTCTCTTCAATAAATGGTGCTGGGAAAATTGGACAGATATACGCAAAAAAATGAAACTAGACCACCAACTTACACCA